>CALSBZ010037524.1:1403-12973 GCA_943591055.1 Gobionotothen gibberifrons | reverse complement strand
GAAAACCAGTCAGAAGAGTATCAGCCGACTCAGGTTGGAGTGCAGTGAGTGACTTGAGAGGAAGGCGATCTTAAGGCATTCATAAACAGGCATTTTTTAGCCTAGCTCGTTATGGCTAATGTATGCAATGGTCTGTTTGGCCAGTTTGATGGAAAGGCTCTCTGTGGGTAACGCTGAAAACCACAGATGAATAATGTATTTTTTCAGGCGGAAAGGACCTAAGATGACCTGTTTCTAGCTTCTTAAATGTGAGTGTTCTGCCTGATGATGATAGTGATATCCATCCATCCATCCATCCATCTTCTCCCGCTTATCCGTGGTCGGGTCGCGGAGGTAGCAGTTCCAGCAGAGAGCCCCAAACTTTCTTTTCCCTGGCCACATCAACCAGCTCTGACTGGGGGATCCCAAGGCGCTCCCAGGCCAGCGAAGAGATATAATCCCTCCACCTGGTCCTAGGTCTACCCCTTGGTCTCTTCCCAGCTGGACGTGCCTGGAACACCTCCCGAGGGAGGCGCCCAGGTGGCATCCTAACTAGGTGCCCGAACCACCTCAACTGGCTCCTTTCGACGCGAAGGAGGAGCGGTTCAACTCCGAGTCCCTCCCGGATGACTGAACTTCTCACCTTATCCCTAAGGGAGACGCCAGCCACCCTGCGGAGAAAACCCATCTCGGCCGCTTGTATCCGCGATCTCGTTCGTTCGGTCATGACCCATCCTTCATGACCATAGGTGAGGGTAGGAACGAAAATGGCCCGGTAGACAGAGAGCTTTGCCTTCTGGCTCAGCTCTCTTTTCGTCACAACGGTGCGGTAAAGCGACTGCAGTACCGCTCCCGCTGCTCCGATTCTCCGGCCCATCTCACGCTCCATTGTTCCCCCACTCGAGAACAAGACCCCGAGATACTTGAACTCCTTCACTTGGGGTAAGGACTCATTCCCTACTTGGAGTGGACAGTCCATCGGTTTCCTGCTGAGAACCATGGCCTCAGATTTGGAGGTGCTGATCCTCATCCCAGCCGCTTCACACTCGGTTGCGAACCGATCCAGTGAGTGCTGAAGGTCACAGACCGATGAAGCCATCAGAACCACATCATCTGCAAAAAGCAGTGGTGCAATCCTTAGTCCACCGAACTGCAGACCCCCTCCCCCCCGACTACGCCTCGAAATCCGATCCATGTATATTACAAACAGGATTGGTGACAAAGCGCAGCCCTGGCGGAGGCCAACCCTCACCGGAAATAGGTCCGACTTACTGCCGAGGATCCGGACACAGCTCTCACTTTGGGAGTACAGAGATTGGATGGCCCTGAGTAAAGACCCCCTCACCCCATACTCCTGCAGCACCTCCCACAGTAACTCCCTGGGAACCCGGTCATACGCCTTCTCCAAGTCTACAAAACACATGTAGACTGGATAAGCGTACTCCCAGGCCCCCTCCAGGATTCTTGCGAGAGTAAAAAGCTGATCCGTTGTTCCACGACCAGGACGGAATCCGCATTGTTCCTCCTCAATCTGAGGTTCGACAATCGGCCTGACCCTCCTTTCGAGTACCTTAGAGTAAACTTTCCCGGGGAGGCTGAGTAGTGTGATGCCTCTGTAATTGGCACACACCCTCTGATCCCCCTTTTTGAAAAGGGGAACCACCACCCCGGTCTGCCACTCCTTCGGTACTGTTTCCGACTTCCACGCAACGTTGATGAGACGTGTCAACCATGACAGTCCCTCAACACCCAGAGCCTTCAGCATTTCTGGGCGGATCTCATCCACCCCCGGGGCTTTGCCACTGTGGAGTTGTTTGACTACCTCAGCGACCTCCCCCCGGGAGATTGGTGTTGATCCCCCGTCATACTCCAGCTCTGCCTCTAACATAGAGGGCGGAGTTGTCGGGTTCAGGAGTTCCTCAAAGTGTTCCTTCCAACGGCCCAACACTCCATCAGTTGAGGTCAACAACGTCCCATCCTTACTGTACACAGCTTGGATGGTTCCCTGCTTCCCCCTCCTGAGGTGTCGGACAGTTTTCCAGAACAACTTTGGTGCCGCCCGAAAGTCCTTTTCCATGTCTTCTCCGAACTTCTCCCACACCCGCTGCTTTGCCTCGGCCACGGCTGAGGCTGCTGCCCTTCGGGCCTGTCGGTACCTTGCAACTGCCTCGGGAGTCCCCCGGGATAACAAATCCCTGAAGGCCTCCTTCTTCAGTCGAACGGCTTCCCTGACCACCGGTGTCCACCAGGAGGTTCGAGGGTTACCGCCCCTTGAGGCACCTAAGACCTTGAGACCACAGCTCCCCGCCGCGGCTTCGGCAATAGAGGCTTTGAACACCGACCACTCTGGTTCAATGTCCCCAACCTCCACAGGAATGCCCGAAAAGCTCCGCCGGAGGTGTGAGTTGAAGGCCTCCTGAACTTGGGCCTCCTCCAGACGTTCCCAGTTCACCCGAACTACACGTTTGGGCTTACCAGGTCTATCCAGAGGCTTCCCCCGCCACTCGACCCAACTCACCACCAGATGGTGATCAGTTGACAACTCCGCCCCTCTCTTTACCCGAGTGTCCAAAACATACGGCCTCAGGTCCGATGATACGATAATGAAATCGATCATGGACCTTCTGCCTAGGGTGCTCTGGTACCACGTACACTTATGAACATCCTTATGTTCGAACATGGTGTTTGTTATGGCCAATCCATGACTAGCACAGAAGTCCAGTAACAAACCACCACTCCGGTTCAGATCAGGGGGGCCGTTCCTCCCAATCACGCCCCTCCAAGTGTCTCCATCGTTGCCCACATGTGCGTTGAAATCTCCCAGCAAGATTAAAGAGTCCCCTTCAGGAGCCCCATACAAGACTCTTTCCAGGGTCTCCAAGAAGGCTGTGTACTCTGAACTGTTGTTTGGTGCATAAGCACACACAACAGTCAGAGTTTTCCCCCCCATAACCCGCAGGCGTAGGGAGGCAACCCTCTCGTCCACTGGGGTAGACTCCAACAAAGAAGCACCCAACCGGGGACTTGTGAGTATCCCCACACCCGCCCGGCGCCTCACACCTTGAGCAACTCCGGAGAAGAATAGAGTCCAACCCCTATCCAGAAGTAAGGTTCCAGAGCCGACGCTGTGCGTAGAGGTGAGCCCAACCAGATCCAACTGGTACCGCTCCACCTCCCGCACAAGCTCCGGCTCCTTCCCCCCCAGAGAGGTGACGTTCCACGTCCCCAAAGCCAGCGTCTGTCGCCCGGGTCTGGTCCGTCGAGACCCTCTGCTTTCACTGCCACCCTTCTGGCAGCGCACCCGACCCCATCGCTGTTTCCCGTAGGTGGTGGGCCCGCGGGACGGAGAAGCGGAGGTGTTGTCCACGTTGCCTTTTCGGGCTGTGCCCGGCCGGGCTCCGTGGCAAGCCCGGCCACCAGACGCTCGCCGACGAGTCCTCCTTCTGGGCCTGGCTCCAGAAGGGGACCCCGGGCTTCCTCCGGGCCGGGTATCCTCACTTCTTAGTTCGTCTTTCATGAGGTCTTTTTGAACCAATCTTAGTCTGGCCCCTTGCCTGAGACCAATTTGCCATGGGAGACCCTACCAGGAACACAAGGTTCCAGACAACACAGCCCCCAGGTTCATCAGGGCACACAAACCTCTCTACCACGGTAAGGTGCTGGTTCTTCAGAGAGGGTGAGATGATAGTGATAGTGAACTGAATATATAAACATCCATCAATAGGAAGACAACTTGTTGGACATGAAGACAATGTGATGCTCTTCTCCGGAGCAGCAGTACTAACATATTAGTACACACTTTTGAAAGATTACAAAACTAGCAGCCCTAACATGTTTTCACTGAAGAAAAGCACAACGCTCTAGGAGAAAGTGCTCAGCCCTATAATGTTCAAATGTCTTGTTTGCTTTGCTGTTTGTTAATTGATTGCATGAATAAAAGACATTTTCAGAACCCCATGTCGCGTCTGGCAGTACTGTTCTTTAGTGTTTTAACACCTGTGTGAAGGGGAACGGTTCATTTAAACTATCATCACATCCTCCCTCAGTGCATGTACTGTGCTCCGAGTGTACAGAGAGTTACAGCCCTGACTTTCCAAATGTGTCTCTTGGCACCAGATACAATCGATAGGTTTTGGAACTTCCTGGCAAAAAGCTGGGGGCAGCAGACTGACCTGCAGAGGAGGGAAGTAGTGGAGTACAAATACTGTTTCTGGTATCAGTACTTTACTCCACTACCTTTTACTTTGACTTCTTACATGTTGAACACAAATACCTGTACTTTCTACTTCTTACATGTTGAACCCAAATACCTGTACTTTCTACTTCTTACATGTTGAACCCAAATACCTGTACTTTCTACTTCTTACATGTTGAACCCAAATACCTGTACTTTCTACTTCTTACATGTTGAACTCAAATACCTTTACTTTCTACTTCTCACATTTTCCAAACAGGCTGGTTCCTTTAGTTTGAATGTGTGTTTGGTGGCGTGATCATTATTATTTAGAGTCATTGCGTGCCTATTGATTTGAACACGAGACGTGTATCCATCATTTCCTGGTCTTCTCTAAAGAAGAGGGACCAATGAAAACGTTGTCATGTTGCCGTCGGTCACCATGGAAACATTCATTAGCTAACAATGACATTATTGTTCTATTCATATAAAGGGAGGTCAGGTACTCTTTAAAACAGCTGCTAGTTATGGGTACTTTTTACTGAAGTACATTTCAAAGCCCTCTTTACTTTCACTTGAGTAAAGAAGTTTAGTCAGCACTTCTACTTTCACCAGAGTATTTTTAAACACGAGTATCTGTACTTCTGCTTGAGTAAAGGATGTGTGTACTCTTGCCCCCTCTCCTCACCTGATGTAGTCGTTCTTGCAGAGGATCATGCCCCCCTTGCTGTAGCAGGTGCTGCTGTACTCCCCCAGCTGAGCGTGGCAGCAGGAGCACTTCAGGCAGCGTGTGTGCCAGTATCGCTCCATGGAGAAGAGCAGGAAGCGGTCCACGATGCGTCCTCCACATCCTGCACACATCCTCCCCACCGCCCCCCCGCCTCCGCCCATCACTGCCACTGTGGGCGCCTCCACCCTGCTGTTCACCATGAAGACCTGAGGACAGGGAAGGGGAAGAATTCAATGGAAACGGTTAAAATATGTGGCATTGAGAAATGAAAAGCTACAAAAGAAATGTCTCTATCCACAATATTCCTGATAGAAAATGGGTGTGTTGGTTCAGAGTAACGTCTACGGAGTTGTAGTACTTGTATACACTTTTGAAAGATTACCCTATTAACTTATCTGCAGCTTTAAACAAGTTTTCACTGAAGAAACGCACACATCTAGGAGAAAGTGCTCAGCCCTACAGTGTTTTTTAAATTTATTTATTTTTTAGTCAATTTATTGAACATGTCAGAAACAAAAACATACAACAATAATATATATATATATATTCTCTTTTCTACTTTTTTTTACAAAAAGTACAAAAAAAAAATAGTCTCTGTCATGTTCAACAGGAGCAAGAAGAAGCTTAAACAAACGTTTCTGGTCCTACCCCCTCTAACATATATTTTTATTATAAATAAAATATTAGGTCATCGTCATCAGCGACATGTTTGTCTTGTTAATTTTTTAACTTACTTAGAAATTACTTTTACAATTACAAGAAATAACAACAAATGGGATTTTACAGGTCCTGTCCATAACCATTAATGATTTGGCTCCTAAATAATACTTTCAGTTTAGATAGACGTGTTCAAACGTCTTGTTTGCTTGTCTGTTTGTTTGTTAATTGATTGCATGAATAAAAGACATTTTCAGAACCCCATGTCGCGTCTGGCAGTACTGTTTTAACACCTGTGTGAAGGGGAACGGTTCATTTAAACTATCATCACATCCTCCCTCAGTGCATGTACTGTGCTCCGAGTGTACAGAGAGTTACAGCCCTGACTTTCCAAATGTGTCTCTTGGCACCAGATACAATCGATAGGTTTTGGAACTTCCTGGCAAAAAGGCTGGGGGCTATTTACTTATGGGGATAAGGGAATGTGAAACCCTAAAAAGAAAACACACACACACACACACACACACACACATACTCCCATCAGAGAGCTGGCGTCATATGCCAAACAAGTTCAAAGCAGTGTCCAACTCAAAAAGAAACCCACACACTTTTTGGGCCTAGAAATACGTCTAGCTTTAACTTGATAATACGTCCCAAGAGGAGGCTCTTTGAAGCGGCGCAGTGACAGGATGCAAAGACCTCTTTATTTGATTCAGCTGCTCATTCCTCCATCATCTCTCCAACGTCACGGAAAGGCAACTTAATTGTTAAAGAGTTTAAAAAACGAACAGGGATTTAAAAAGAGAGTAGCTGCTGTTACTGTAACTGTTGGTGGAAACAGTGTTGCTCGGACGCCATCGGGCAACACGTATTGTATTTCTCCCTTCTTCATTTTTCCATGACAAAACTGAACTGATTTCATGCACAGCTGGGAATAATATTGCTTTTGAATCACACTGAGTACAACCATAGCAGTGTGTGCTGCTCAGCAATGAGTCAGCACACACTGCCTCTTCAGCCGCTTCTATGATTTATAATTAGCGCCAACAACAACATAAAATAATTGCAGTGCTAGATTTCATTTTCCAAATGAGCAACAGCAGCACAATTTGTCCTCTAAAGAGTCTCATTTCACCAAGGGCATGTTTAGCTTTACGACTAGCCTTCCCACAAGATTATTTGAGATTGCAGCAGCTGGTCCTCTGCAGAGCGGGCTGCCCTCAATAGCCTCATTTTGTAGAGTAGACACCTGGCTCTAATCAGCCACGGGAACACCATGTTAGGAAGCCCAAGGCTGCACTAAACCACAAACAGCCTCCTGTACTGGGACCAAAACCCGTCCTGTTAGTGGAGGCTGATTCATGAATGAATGAAGCCACACTCCTTTATTCACAAATCTAACTTTCAAATAAACCACTTCAATCCTGGTGTTCCCATTATGAGCATTGTATGAACCGAACAGGCTGAATTAATAGTTGAATAAACTACATTTTATTCCTATTTCCCTCGAAAACAAGAAGTCTGGTCCCTAATATTTCTCTCTACAGTTCCAGGGTTTCTTTTAGTGCAACACTACAACGCTCTAGTTTTTTTTATTTGTTGGAAGTGGGTTACCCTTGGCCTTTTTGTTTATGTCTGCGATGCTGTCGACTGGCAGCTTTAGACTATTCTCAGGAATTGTCAATGTAATACCCAGCTTTTTGACTTTTTTTCCTCTTCTACGCTGGTTTCGGGTACCTAACTGTATATTGTGTACGTCTTTGCTTTATTGTAACTAAAAGAAAAATTCAAAATAAAGTATTACAAAAAAATCGCTCTTAGTGAGTCTGTGTTTTCCTTAATGCCCGCGTCACACTGTCCCGAAATTGACACCCAACATTTACATTACATTTAAGACATACAACTGCAACGAAAGTAACAAAAACAATTACCGTAAATTCCGGACTATTAAGCGCACCTGTATATAAGCCGCACCCACTGGTCGGTCACCAATTGTGGGTAGCGTGGCTGAGCTTCTCCGGTGTCTCCAGCTCGCCAGAGAAGCCGGAGAAGCCAGCGCCAGCCAATCAAATCCCGTTTCTGAAAATCTGACAGCTCAAATCCTAGCCAATCAAACCGCGTCTAAGCTGGGAGAGATATCCCGCCGTTCATTTCTATATTTCAAAAACAGATGGAGGATAAACTAATTATCGCCGTAGCAAATCACCCGGTTTTGTATGACCAGTCCCTATTAACTTACCGGGATACAACCGGAGGAACCAGGCATGGGGGGAGGTGGCAGAGACAGTGGGTGAAACTGGTAGGCTTTCGCCTGTTTGGGGATTTGATATCCAGTATATCCAAGCATAGCTTGCTAGCTATGTTAACACTAAGTAAACGGGGCGGGACATTCATGTGATTGGTTGTTGGTTGCGGGGCTCGAATAAAATCCCCAAGCTTCAGACACACCCAGCTCCAAGCTTTTTTTGAAGCTGTAGTGTAAGCCGCGATGTTCAAAGCGTGGGGAAAAAGTAGCGGCTTATAGTCCGGAAAGTACGGTATGTTAAAGTACTAAGATACTGTACTGATATTTTCAGACTTTGTTCTTTACTTTATCCGTCTTTATATGTAGAAGATATTACGTTATCTCCGTAATGTTGTTTCCATAGCAACAACAACTTCCTGTCAACTCGCCTTCAAAATAATATATTATATCCTTTTGAGTTTCGCAGAACACAAATTGGGTTATTTACTTAATATGTTTACATGATTTTGTTGTGCAATAAAACAACCAGATGGACACACGATAACATCGGGCCATTCGTGAGGGCATCTTAAGCCATCGTAATACCGCCGGTGGAGTTTCTCAGGCTCCGGCAGCGACTTCGTGAGCGGTGGCAAAATCTTTGGCATGCCAACAAATTGACGAAGGACCATGCGAAGGTTCATTTTCGTGTTGAATTCGTGTGTCAATTTTGCCCTTCGTAAGGCCTTCAAATGAGGATACTCTTAAACGCATGAATTAAAAATGTCGATATTTTGCATGATACACTGTACATGTGTTTTGCACCACTTTCTGTACAAAATGTTCCTATAGGTTAGGAAGAACCCAGTGAAACACTAACATCACCCACTGCTTTACTGGTTTCAGACGTTGACTCGAATATCAGTTTTTAAAAAATCCATTTATCATCATATATGTCATTTTCTTTACTTGATATTTACGTGCTTTTTAGCCTCCTGGTTTCTATCAGAGTAGCTCCTTATTTAGGGATTTTCTTAAACTGGGAAAACACTTATTAAGCATTCTGAAACCAGTATATGAAGTTGATGCACAAATACAGGGTTACAATAACTAGTTACATGTAAAAAAAACTGTAACCCAATCTGAGTATCAAATGTATAAGTAACCTGATTACTTTCTGTAATTTTAGGATCACCTCGATATCAAATGCAATGAGAGAACATATATAACAATAAGATGATTTTTACTTTCATAACATATTTTCATATACAAAATATATAGTGACAGTAATAGTAAATAAATGCTGAACGTAATACATGAATCAAAAGCACAGACTGTTTTTTTGTGTAATAATTAAATCAGGTGTCCATTCAAAAAAGACACCCATTAAATAAAATCCATTCAGTACGTCTACCTATAATATATCGATCTTTACTTCCAAACTTATTATAACACTAATCCTGCTAGTAATCTGATTACTTGAATGCAATTGTAATCAACACCTCTTTTTTGTATCCTGATGATCTCGTTTCTCCCCAAAGCCTACAAATCTCTAACGGGGATAGATACCCCGACATCTCAATGATAACCAGACGGCACGACGTCACGCCTCAGACCTCTAGAGCTGAGACGCCACTAACTAACTCAGAGCAGTGAACGACCAGGAGCAAAACACACAGGATGTCTTCCTTCCTGTCCCTCAGTGGACTCGCTGTATTTTTTTTAAAACCAGATTGGGGTCCGAACGAAACGAAAGCTTCCGACTCTGTGAGTGAAATACAGCGAAAGCAGGTTCAGGATGGACTAAGTGCGGCGATAAACATTCCTGTTTGTCATCTTGCAATATACTTATTCATATAAATAGTTATCCACGTCCTAATTTACATTCTTTAATTTCATATTCTGTTCTTGTACATATCATATTCTATTGACTTTTTGCAGTACTTTTTATTTTGTATTTTATTCTATACGTTGCATTGTTGGAGGAGCTCAGGTCAGAAGAATGCCATTGCCATTTTCTACTCTGTAGCTTTGTGCATGTGACAATACAACCTTTGAATCTTTAAATACTGTACAAAACAAAGGAGCTTTATTGGCATGACCACATCTTAAACATAGCATCACCAAAGCAAGGCGTTACAACAACAAAACTGAAACATACATGTTTTAAATGTGGAGAAGGTGTGTACGGGGTCAGGGCGGTTCTACTTATGTATTATCACTACTATCTGTTACTCCTAGTTAGTCCACTACTGCAACGGGAATCTTTACGTAAGTCTGTGCTGTTGGGGAATCATTTGCTTTGCAACCTTCGACCCAGTTCATAATTGTCTCTTCTCACTGTCTCTTTCTCACGGCATAGGTCTACAGCCTTGGGTATTGCTGCTATCTCTCTTAAGGAGGGGCCGCTTGGGCGCATTGTTGATGCCAGTCTATGACCGAGCACAAGCCGCCATGAGATAGTTTACTCTTCAGGGACGTAGGTTCCCTGGCGCACATTCTTTTCTACGGACGACAGCTCTCGTTAGATTCGGGGTCCATATTTGTTTAGTCTCGCTGATGAAGAATGTTGATTATTACACTGATAGTTAAAACCTCGAGGAACAGGAGGGGTCTTCAGAATTGATTGTGGCATCTCAACCGTGTGGTGGCCCGTGACATGTTTTGTGAATTCTCCGGCCGAAGCTCCAAATAAACCGTCAGTGTTTGCCATCAAAGCTCCAGCTCTCCTCGTGTCTCTCTCTGAGTCCTGACTCTCCATTGCTTCAGAAGTTTCCATCACATGTGTAATAATAATTGTACTACTGTTATTTCTACACTTCATTCTACAGTTACACGTATTTTATTTTATAAATACTGCTGCTACCTACTCCCTACTTGAATGTGGACTTCTGTAAATTGTAATATTAATTTTATTTTAAATACTTCGTGCATGCCTTTTTCATATAATAGTGTTCTATGTTCTCCGTCTCTATCTATACTTTGCTGTAGCAACGTACATGTTTCCTTCGTGGGAGGAATTCTGATTGTGGTCGTCTAACAACGTTGGGATTTGTGGACTCGACAATTTGAGTTTCTTTCCAAAACTGATAACGTCACTGCTTTTATTCGTTTTGTTTCAACCATTTGACTCTGTAGCACTCAAATGAAAAGTGCGCTTATAAATCAAATGTATTATTGGTATTACTTCTCCAGGGCTGTTACCCTGCTGAACTCTGCCCGCTGATAGACTCAAGCCCATACCCACCACCCACCTGTTTATATATTTTACTGTCATTGCCGTTTACACTGTATATATTCATCTGTTTATAGCTTATATAATAATAATAATTCCATGTATAATTATTCTCATTATATAGACTCCTGCACTGCTATTTTGCACTTCTGGTCAGATGCCTAAACTTACATTTCGTCCCTAGTACATGTACTATGTAATGACAATAAAGTTGAATCTGAATCTGAATTATAATCTGAGTGTGGAGATCAGAACGAGAGCAGGATTTAAAACTGACTGTAAATATCTCTTTTTTAATTTTCTCACATTTCATTCTGGTCTTGACAACAGGTGCAACACGCTGAATGTCTGAGCAGGGACCGTCTAAAAGAGTCCATTGTACAACTCAACGTAAACAACACATATTCAAGGTTCAGCATATCAATACATTCGGTTCAGTGAGGTCATCAAAGAGACTTCCAAAGAGTCGCTCTGTCTTCATCAGATACCTGAACCCTCCCCATGCAGAACAAAGGTGAGGCAATAAGCAACTGCTTGAGTTCTGCCCTAATAATAAAGTGACCGATGAAGC
>CALSBZ010037522.1:47641-135612 GCA_943591055.1 Gobionotothen gibberifrons | reverse complement strand
CTGACCTGCAGTGGACTCAGGGTGCCCCATCAAAGAAGAGCTGACTCCGCAGGAATCTCAGGGAGCCCTGTGTGCGCTGAAGATGTGCAGGTGTGTGTGTGTGTGTGTTGTGTGTGTGTGTGTGTGTGTGTGTGTGTGTATGTGTGTTGGTGTATTACCCATATTGTATGACATGAATCTGTTTACACTCTCCCTACTTTCTTATTACTGTATGTAAGTCAATCAATTTTAGTGTAATTACTTTATTGTTTTTGTCTTATTCTGAGAATGAACTACTTGCCTTATTGACATTAAAATTGGTAGCAGCGTAAAGCATGGGCCAAGTAAGAACCCACTTAATTCTGGAGTGTATCCGACATTCAGTCAAAGTATTTTTCTCATCCGTTAACAATGCAAGATGAGGCATTTGGTTTTAGCGGAAGTACTGTATGCGCCCGCCAAGGTCCCTCCTTGTTAATGAATCTATTCTCAGTCAAAGGCTTTCTATTAGTTTTGTCTCAGTATCCCCCTACACACCTTATAAGAACATCTACTGTATATTTCTGGATTCATGGAAACACACACTGAGTATCCATATATTATAATAATTACATCTCGTCATACCATTTTCGGTAGCAAATGTCGAAAAAGGTAAAGATGTTTTTCTTCTTTCCACCATTTATCTCTTAAAACTGAACTTGTATTTCCTTTAAGTTACACAGAACCCAATAATGAAGTGAGTGACTTTGTATTATTAACTTAAAATCCAACCACTCTTTTGACAGAAGAAGGAAGTCCCTGATAATCTAATTGTATGATCAGTTTCTTTGACATCCACTTATTTCTCTCACTGCCTTGTGCACAGACCACAGATTAAGACCTCTACATCTGGAAGGCAACACTATCTCTGTCTCTATGGCTATTAAATCTGCCTGTGAAGTGTATGTGGTGGGCACCTTAACAATGCTCTCTCAGTACGCTGCCCTGAAATGTTCCGACCCATACCGAAGGGGTCAAACTTATTGCATCATCGACACAATGCCTGTCCATTCATATACTCCCACCCCGGGTCCAGGCAGGTCATACATTTGGGGCTTGGAAACATTCCGGTTAGCATAAAATCAGGAATGTTGTGCAGCTGATGTGAGGAGAGCATGCAGAGTGACGTCCAGCTGGAAAGCTGAACACTGTGGGTGTTTTTAAAGTAGCACTGCCCCTCGGTGGTGGTGAGAGAAACTGCAGGCTCCAAGCATTTCTATTGATGTGAGAATTTAAGACTTTTCTGTGTTTTTTTTTGTTCTGAAAAAAGAGGCCACAATTTTGCCATGTTTCTAAATTCTGACCAAAAAAACACAACTCTGAGAAAATGTTGTCTTTTTTCTCAGAACTCAAAATCACGTTTTGCAAGAAAGGTTTAAATCCTGACTTTAAAAAAAAAATTCTGACCAAAAGTTATTATTTTCAGTAGAAAATTAACTTTTGGTCAGCTGTCAACATTGTTTTCAGTTGACCCTAGTGGGGTTTTTTTGGTTCTGAGAAAAAGGTAAGAATTTTGACTTTTTCTCGGAAAAAGTCAGAAATTTGATTTGATTATTCTGGAAGTAGAGAATTCTGGAAAAATAATTTTTCCAATGTTCGGACCAAAAGTGATTTGGTTTTGAGAAAGAAGTATGTTTTTCTTCTTCACAGAATTCTGAAAAAGTGAACATTTTCTAAATATAAAACAGGTCAAAACCTTGACTATTTCTTGAGAATCTCTGAGCTTTGACTTTGTTCTTCTGGGTACATTCAGGAGCAGTTGATCTGCTGACCTTATTGGGCCGATGGGCGTACAGGGGTGTAGCATATGCTATAGCACAAGTCCTTTGAGGGATATAAGTGTGAATAAAATCATTTAAAAATGAATCCTTAAATGTATGGAAACCAGTGGAGTAAAGATAAAATGGGGGAAATGCTCTTGTGTTTACGTGTGCCAGTTAAAAGCAAAGCTGTGCTGTTTTGCACCAACTGCAGACAAGCGATGGAGGAGCCACCAACCCCCATATGCATACCTGCCAACCCTACCGATTTGGGCGGTAGTCTACCGCTTTTGACAAGTTTCTACCGCCTACCAACTTAGCTGGCTTTCCCTACCGATTTTCAATCTTCCCAAACTATAACAAATAAAAATGACACTCCATAGACACTGGACTCGACTTTTGGCGGACACCGTTTGCGTGTCTGTGATCGCATCATACAAACAGTCCTCTGTGTTTCTGAAAGAGAAACAACGGGCAGACCGGGGGTAACGCTGCGGGAAAGGCAGCGTTACCCCCGACGAGGCATTTGAGTCCTGTAGGATTTCCCCGTTAATATCAGTGTCTCGAAAACACATGTTGGCGACTGAAAGACATCCAGTGTTTGGTCTTTTCCTGAAGCGTCCTTCACCTACAGTGTCTCAACTGAAAGAGGACCACAAACACACACAAAATATAATAACATTTTGAGATTTGGGGATATTTATCTCCCATTCTTTCACTTTTTCGGACATTTTCAACACCAAACATGTCGTTAATGTCTCTGTTTAGTGAACTACAGCAATCTGAAAGCCAGTACATTATTTATATCACACTTTATCAGTAGAAAAATGCAGGAAAGGACTTTTTTAATGCAGTATTTTCTGATATATCGCGCAACACAAAGATATGTACGCTCTGTGCAAAACTTTGACTCTAATATGTAATCAACATGAAACAAGAATATGAACCTGGCTTTATCCAATGTTCACACAAGAGTTCTACATCCTGACACATCCTTCATCTACACTGTCTCAACTGAAAGAGGACCAGAAACACATTACAAATATAATAAAATGTGGAGACTTTGGGATATTTATCTCCCATTCTTTTACTTTTCGGGCATTTTACAGACCAGACATGTTGTTGATGTCACTGTTTACCAAACTACCACTTTTTCTGAAAAATGCATAAAATGATGCAATATATGTTAAATACATGGTTTATACATGTAATTACTGGGGTTCCATTTCTTCTGATTACCTAATTTGGGCGTGCACATTTGCCGCGCACAAACCTACCTCTTTTGGATTTGGAAAGGTTGGCATGTATGCATATGATGTGCATTACAATAATACAATAATATAAAGCTATCTTTGGCTCTTTGCTGTAACAACTATTGTACATTTCCCCTCTGTGCCTCCCCTATACTAGACCCCTTTAATTATTAATACTATACATGTTGCTTCTGCATGCCACGGAGCGCTCTAAAATGTAAACCCAGGGTGATGAGTGGCTCTAATCACTCCGCCTCTATCCCTCTATTTCACTGAAAAGCCAAGGTCGAGCAGTTCTTGTTAAAGTTGTACACAACAGCATTACAAATCTTGTTATCCATACTCAAACTATGCTAGTTAAACTATTATTTTACCAGAACCCCTGTGTGAATCCAAACTAGAAGACGACAGCCAGTGTCGATCTGTGTGGAAACTCAGGTGAGTTGAGGCCTAAGCTCTTTGTTAGCACTTTGAAGGGCTAGCCTGCTAATATAGACAATGACAGTTCGTTTTTGTTGTTTATGGTCAAGATACATTTCATATAAACACAATCGGGCTTATGAAAGTGATGTATTGTGTTATTGATGTACTTTCGTGCACATTGTATCATTATAAATACATTTGAATAAGATCATTAGCGATTAGCAGCTAATCGCGAGCTAGCGATGCTAGCTAGCGCTAACTGTGAGCTGATGCTAAACGCTAGCAGAAGCTAGCACATAGTCAACACATTAGTGTATCCACTTCCTGCCCAATCACGGTTGAGTTATTTCAAATGTATCATTTTTCAACTGTCCAACTGTCCATCAAATGTCCCAACTGCCATTTCACCTCTGGCTGCTGTGGAGGATGGAGCAGAGGAGAGTCTAACACTAGGTAAGTAATACAGAAACAACACGTTTTTAACAAAGTGAGCAGATATATTGTCATAATGTGAGCAAGCTAGGGGTCTAAATAAATATTTGTGTAACTTAAATAAAGGAACCTTCTGCTAAACGCTAGCAGAAGCTAATGGCTAACTGTAGCCTACTTGTGATTTCGAAAAGAAGCTGATAGCATGCCTAAATGTAAAAGGAGCATTGTTTTCATTTTATTTAAAGCCACTCTCTTTTAGTAGTTAATTCATCCCATAAGCTTTAATGCAGCTACATGCTGACTAAAATGTGTTTTCATGGTTAAGATGCATATTAGTACATATAGTGTTTGTAAAAGTGGTTAGCCTTAGGTTGTCATTTTTTTAACACACTGCTGTGTCAAAGGCAATTCAACACATTCAGTGTAATTTTTGAACCATTTTACACACATATGTGTACATATAAAAAAAAGATGCACATAGTCAACACATTAGTGTATCCACTTCCTGCCCAATCACGGTTGAGTTATTTCAAATGTATCATTTTTCAACTGTCCAACTGTCCATCAAATGTCCCAACTGCCATTTCACCTCTGGCTGCTGTGGAGGATGGAGCGGAGGAGAGTCTAACACTAGGTAAGTAATACAGAAACAAAACGTTTTTAACAAAGTGAGCAGATATATTGTCATAATGTGAGCAAGCTAGGGGTCTAAATAAATATTTTTGTAACTTAAATAAAGGAACCTTCTGCTAAACGCTAGCAGAAGCTAATGGCTAACTGTAGCCCACTTGTGATTTCGAAAAGAAGCTGATAGCATGCCTAAATGTAAAAGGAGCATTGTTTTCATTTTATTTAAAACCACTCTCTTTTAGTAGTTAATTCATTTCATAAGCTTTAATGCAGCTACATGCTGACTAAAATGTGTTTTCATGGTTAAGATGCATATTAGTACAATAGTGTTTGTAAAAGTGGTTAGCCTTAGGTTATAATTTTTTTAACACACTGCTGTGTCAAAGGCAATTCGTTTTTTAGTCATGCTGACTAAAATGTGTTTTCATGGTTAAGATGAATAACAGTTGAAAACGGTTACATTGGTTGTTAAAACCTACAGTGTATAATTCATTTATTTCTGCTTGAATGTAACCCCTAGATTCCACTGGGTCCGTCTGCGTCGCGTTAAAGCTGCGGCGCGGTTTTGGTCCGGCCTCCTCCGGCGTCATACCCTACCGGGCGCGTTTCAGAAGCATTTCAGAAGCGGAGCGTCTTGCCTGCCGGTTCGCAGTTTTTGTTGATTTGGGCATATTTCCTGGACAGGCTAGTTTGTACAGACAAAGTTAATAATAATTATAATATTCCAGTTATAAACGACATGAATCAAAGATGTGTTGCTGTATTTTAGTGGTTAAAAATGCATTCATCATCATAATTATTCTATATATAATGTACACAGTGCCTGTAAACTGGAGGAGAACGCTGGCATTTGTCCTCCTACTTGAAAGACTATGGAGGGATAGGGTCTGCAAAATGTGTTTATTTTGGGGATGGGCCAGGTGCTCTGACCGGTCCACTTCCTGCCCGGTGCCTCTACAATGCCTTGCGTCGAAGATGGACCCAGTGGAATCTAGGGGTAAGATGTGTTGGTTGAAAATACAAGTTATTTACACTAGTTAAAATACACATTAGTGATTAAAGTAAATCATTTCATTTTAAATGAAATATGCCATAGTTACCGTTTAAATTGTGAAACATGCTAACTAGATGTTTATAAGATTTATGATATAAAGGACACTTGTATTTGTATGTTATAAATTCTCAATTTTTTATATTACATTTATTTTCACATTGTGGGCACAATTTAATCTGATTGTTGAAGAATGTTTCTGCAATACAATTGTAAAATCTTCAACTAAATCTAACACTTCCCAGAGTTGTTCACGGCATACCACTAGTCGGACCTAGGTAGATGTTAGTGCCTCTGTTCTTGGTGTGATATAGGGCTAGAGGTGCTACACATAGAATTGTTATTTGTAATTAGATCAGATGCTATACCTGCAGCAGAAAGTATAGTATAGTTGTTACTGTATTCACCAGGCTTCCCAGATCCTGGTGTAAAACTGTGTATGAGCGTTTATTGTGTTACTCTGAGAGCAAAGGTCATCTCAAGTTCGGCTTCATTGCAGAGTTTGACATTTCACGGATGGAAGCAAAGAGGATCTCACCTGGTGAGTAGACACACCTGAATTATGATTTAAATAAACTAAAAAAACAAAGTGTATCATTGTACGAAATAAGTAATTCTTAGTTGGTTGAGTAAAGACTACTAAAAACACTGAACACTAAAAGTATCTAACAAATGACATGTGTAATGTAGTGTAATGACTGTTACTAACCCTCAGGTATGTGTACTACTCAGGTGATTAGCTGCAGCAGAATCACTGTTTGTAAAGTCACCACATTAATACAGCAGAGCTTAAAGGAATATATTCATTTTTGCCATGAATCAAAATCATGTTTTGAGCGACTGTTTGAAATGTACTGGTACTCAGAAATGTATTCATGTGTTTTATTGTTCTATAACTATAAATGAGAAGATTGGTGTCTGAAGTTCAGACTGACTGATTTTTTGATAAGCATTACGACAGCTATAAACACCTGATCAGTTGCAGGTTTTTCCACCCTTAGTAACACATTAACTTCGTACCACTAACATCACCACAATAGCTATCAATACAAACTAAAACAGATTCGTATATGATTTCTTTTTAAAGCAAACTCATCGTCAAACTAATGATTATACCAAACTTCTTTTCACTTATATATCGTTTATAAAAACACAGAGTAGTTTACATAAAAACATTGTTTCACAGTATTCGAAAATAGTTTTTTGTCTCCGATCAACACAACCTTGATAACAAACTTTGTTCTACTGCGATTTCTAAGAATACAACCTGAAACACAGATTGTTAAGAGCACGTCTTGTTTTGTTTTATTAACTGCAAACCTATTTTCAAACTTTGATTAACTTGACTTTATATACAAAGAGTACACTATGAGTAGTCTTTATTTCTATTATGAACTGAGAATCTGTATATCCTCTCCTTAGGTTCTTTAACCAAGCATTTGGTTTCCAGTTGAAGTAGATTTTTCCTGCAGTGACATTATGGCGACAGCATCAACAGGTGAGTTCAGATTTCATTATTGTTAATAATTAATCCAAATAATTATAACCTTTGTACTTTAGTAACATTTCGGTGAATCTGCTGTTAATTGTGATATATTACACAACATAAGTCATTTAAAAAGAACAACCAATATTCCAAGTTTTCATGAAATATGTTGTTCTGATTTATTTTAGTGTCAGAAGATTTGCAACCATTGAAGCGGCGCAACAGCTATCAATTTCTGCCACCTTACAGTAAGTTTAACAGAACTGAGTCAAAATTATTTATTTATTTAAATCACAGTTTTGTAGATTGTGGGTACAAACATTTTTCTCCATTTAATGTACGCACGCTCTCTTTATTTTTGCTCAATTTAAGATAACAGCTGACGCATTTACTCAAGTCCACCTTTTAAAATGTATTACCTTCTCATTCATTATTATCCAATTCAGTTTTAGGTTGAAGAGTAGTTTTTCTAATTCTGTGTTTTCCTTTTCAGTGTCTGAGCTGAGGGTAGTTCTGCTGGGGAACAGCTGGGCTGAGAGGAGTTCAGTGGGGAACTTCATACTGGGAGAGACTGTGTTCAACACTGAGAGAGAACCAGACCTGTGTCTGAGAGTCAGTAGACAGTTAAAAGGAAAAGAAATAGTTCTTATCAACACCCCAGATCTGCTGCATCCCAACATCACCCAACGGAGACTTTCACAATATGTAAACACCTGTGTGAGGCTCTCTGATCCTGGACCTCATGTGTTCCTGCTGGTTCTACAGCCTGAGCACTTCACTGAGAACCACAAAGTGAGACTCTGCAGAGTCCTGCGACTCTTTAGTGATCAATCATTCTATCATTCACTGGTATTCATTTCACCACCTAAAGAGGGGAGTTCAGGTTTCATTGAAAAGTTTATGCAACATCCACCATTAAAAGACCTGATCATAATGTGTAGATACAGATATGTGAGGCATTACCTTAACCATTCAGAGCTGTTAATACATTTGGGTCAAATTGCAAAGAAGAACAATGGAGAGCATGTGATCTGTGATGTGTTTGAGGATGCAGGTTTGATGATGGCACCAAGATCTAAACACAACACACCAGGTTTAAACCTGGTTCTGTGTGGGAGGAAAGGAGCAGGTAAGACTTCAGCAGCCGAGGCCATTTTAGGTCAGAGAGAGCTTCCTTCAGTCTCCAACTCCTCAGAGTGTGTTAAACATCAGGGAGAGGTGTGTGGACGAAGGGTTTCCCTGGTGGAGCTCCCTGCTTTGTGTGGAAAACCTCAGGAGGAAGTGATGGAGGAATCATTCAGGTGTATCTCCCTCTGTGATCCTGAAGGCGTCCATGCCTTCATCCTGGTCCTACCTGTGGGTCTCCTCACTGATGAAGACAAGGGAGAGATAGAGACCCTCCAGAACACATTCAGCTCTCGAGTCAACGACTTCACCTTGATTCTGTCCACTGTGGAGTCAGATCCTACAGCTCCAGCTGTTGATCACTTTCTAAAGGAGAACAAGGACATCCAGGAGCTCCGTCAGAGATGTGGAGGAAGACATGTTGTTCTCAACATCAAGAACCAGCAGCAGATCCCAGAGCTGTTGGATGCTGTGCAAGAGATGAGAGGTACAGGATCTAGGTGCTTTACAAAGGACATGTTTACCAAGGCTCAGATGGAGAAAGTTGGAGAGCTGGATAACACCAACAGAAGACTTAAAGCTGAACAGCAAGACGTTAAAAAGAAAAGTCAGGAGGGAGATGATGATGAAAGTCAGAACAGAGAGTGTCTCAGGATGGTGCTGATTGGGAAGACTGGCAGTGGGAAGAGTGCAACTGGAAACACCATTTTGGGAAAAGAACATTTTAAATCAACTGTCAGCTCAAAGTCAGTGACCAAGTTTTGCAAGAAAGCAACAGGAGAGATTGATGGACGTCCTGTCGCTGTGGTGGACACCCCCGGTCTGTTTGACGGGACACTGTCCAATGATGATGTTCAAGAGGAGATTGGGAAATGCATGAGCTTGTCGTCTCCTGGACCTCATGTGTTCTTTCTGGTGCTGCCGATCGGCCGATTTACCAAGGAGGAAAAAGACACAGTGGAACTGATAAAAAAATGTTTTGGCAAGAGATCTGGAGATTTCATCATCATTATATTCACCAGAGGAGATGATCTGAAGGGTGGAACCATAGAGAGTTACATACAATCTGATGACCGCTTGAAGAAACTGATAAATGACTGTGGAGGGAGATACCATGTCTTCAATAACAATGATCAGACCGACCGCAGGCAAGTCAGAGAGCTGATGGAGAAGACCAACAAAATGCTGAAGGAAAATGGCGGCAGCTGCTTCACCTCAGAGTTGTTTCAAGAGGCCGAGGCGGCCATAAAGAAGGAAATGAAGAAGATCCTGAAGGAGAAGGAAGAAAAAATGCAGAGAGAGAGGGAGGAGCTGCAACGAAAACACATGGAGAAAATGGAAGTAATGAAGAAAATAATGAAACAAGAGAGAGAGGAAGTTGAGGAGAGGAGAGCCAAACAGCTTAAAGAAATGTACGTAAATATCAACATGGAACGAGAGGAGAGAAGGAGAGAAGAGGAGAAGAGAGTTAAAGAGGAGATGGAGAGGAAAAGGCGGGAAGAAATTCAACAAATGGTATGGCAGTATGGTATGTTGGAGCAGAAAAACAGAGAGATGGAAAAGCAAAAAGAAGAATGGGAGAAGGAGAGAGAAGCAGCGCCGATCAAACAACAACAAGAAAAAGAAAAGAGACGACTAGAGGGGCAAATAAGAATTCAAAGGTTGCAAGAAGAGAACAGGAGGAGGAGGGGAGAAAAGAGTTAGAGGAAAACTATAAAAAAAACGAGGAGGAAATGAAGCTGAAATATGAAGAGGAGGCCAGAAAACAAGCTGAAGAAATCAACGAGTTCAGACAGAAATACCAAACGTGCTTAACGATTCTCATACACGGTTACGATTACCTGAAAAAAGGGTGTATGGCAAAGGTCGGACTAGGAAATAAAAACCAAGATGATACAACCAACTGCATCATCCAATGATCTTAATACTGACTCATCATCATCATAACGTCAGCCGATAGAGCATCATGTCCTCTTCATTGAACAGCAGATTTCTGGATGATAATTCTCAACAGGGTCCATCAGGCCACTCAATGAGACATTTCCACTTTGAGAGTATTTTCTATAACCCATCCCATAGTTTTGTTTCTATGCATTATGTTGTTTAACCAGCTGTAGTAGAATGTTTTACTTTTTAATAGTCAATAGTTTGACCAACCCTCAAGGTGCAGATTAAACGTTGTGTGTTTTATGGATTTATGGTTAAAGTAAAATAACTTCAGTAATGTACAGATCAGTTGGTGTAGGTGCTTCTTTTTAACATGGTGTGCTTTTCAGTGAGTAAATAGATGTATGAAATCAGTCATGCTACTTTAAATGTTCAATCAATATATAGCTTAGTATCACACATTTTTACATTTGTTTAATAGAGAATTAAATGCAATAGTAAGGTTATCATGTTGTGAACTTTATCTATTTTAAGCATCAAACTTGATTGAGAAAATTCTGATAGGAACTCTGAGTAAGGACCTGGGGATACACTGCAACAAGTAAGAATGGCTGCAGTGTTTTCCAGGTTGAAAGACTAAGAACAAGGCTTTCAAAGGAGTTTAGATTTTCATTAAGGATGATAAGTAGAAACAAAGATGGCTGCAGCTCCACCTCCTTGGCCTGTTCCTCGAGGAATGAGTATTAATGTGACTGGGTGGAGAGGCCTCATCCGTTATTTTTTCATATATTTACTGTTGTGTCTTATCTGTATTATTACCTCTAAATGTGTGTATATGTATATTTGTTTCCATATATACACGTATAAGTGGGTGTAAAGAAGTTACAAAAAGTGTAAATAAAGTTGACTTTGTTTGACGCTGACATATTGTTTGCATTTTATCTCTACAGTATGTATTATTTGTTAATCTGTTGTAATATTCTCCTGAACACTGGGTGGTGTAGGGAAGCATAATGGGGAGCTCACCAGGACAGTGGGATTGTATGAATGTTTGATTTGTTTATATATGATTAGAATAGTCAGTATTGACATTTACTGGTTTTACGTGGTTTTGAGTCGAACATGTCATCTCAGTAAGTGTGTTCATGTTCATGGTCTTGTGTTAATCAGTCACTGCCACATTTGCCAAACAAATGTTGTGTGATCCTTTGTTTTATTTACATATACCTCTCAATATTTAGACCATGTATGGCCACAAGATGTCGCCCTGTCTGTGAGCAGCTTGTTCTCAAAGTGTTGGGGTTCCTGTTCAATGATGTGCAATAAAGACACTTTTCTTGAAATACTGTGCAACAATCACCTTTATGTGAAACCATCATTGTAATGAATGTCCCAACATTTCTTTTTACGTGTCAATAAGTTCTGAAGTTCATAATTTTTAGCCATGGATGTGTACTTACACATTTACATTCTGGTAGGTAATGTATGCTTTTCTTCTATATATTAATATTTTAGCTTTTTCTGTGTTATCCATCCATCCATCCATCTTCTCCCGCTTATCCGTGGTCGGGTCGCTGAGGTATCAGTTCCAGCAGAGAGCCCCAAACTTTATTTTCCCTGGCCACATCAACCAGCTCTGACTGGGGGATCCCAAGGCGCTCCCAGGCCAGCGAAGATATATAATCCCTCCACCTGGTCCTAGGTCTACCCCTTGGTCTCTTCCCAGCTTATTCTGTGTTATTGCATTCCTATTTTTTTTACCTGCTATGCCACTTTTGATGTAACAATGTACATTTCCCCGCTGTGGGACTAAAAAAGGATTTCTGATTCTGAATAAATTAGGGATGTAACGATACCAAAAACTCACGTTACGGTATTTATCGCGATATTGAAAAATAAAGAAAAAAAAAAAAAAAAAATTAATTTTTTTAAAAATTTGAAATAAAATAAATCTGATTTGTAGAGCATTTTAGTAGGATAGTAGCATTTTAAAAACAAAGTGACAGTAACAGACTGGAACAAGAACAACCAGTGTTTTTTTTTACCTACTAGTAGGCCTACTACCAAACAAAGTAGGCATTTTCTTTGTGCCACTGCATCTCAGAAATAAACAAGGAAATGTAATAATCAGACCCTGCAATAAAATAAATCAAGTTTCATTTTAGTTTTTCAAGTAACTCAACTCAAACTCACTAACGGCCCGTCCACACTACAGCTTCGACAGCTTTAAAAACGGCTTCCAACGCGTCTTCCCATTCACTTTGAATGGGGTGACGTCACGTTTATGAAGGGCCGTGTAGGCCAAAATTCAAACTCACCTCACACACACACTACTGAAAACCTCTGGCCTTGCACACACACTACTGAAATAATCTCACGTTCACTACTGAACACCTCACACACACACTACTGAGAACATCTGACCTTGCACACACTACTGAAATACTCTCACATTCACTACTGAACACCTCACACACACACTGCTGAAAATTAACCTCACACACTCACAACTGAAAATTAACCTCACACACACATAACTGAAAATTAACCTCACACAAACACAACTGAAAATTAACCTCACAAACACACTACTGAAATACTCTCACGTTCACTACTGAACACCTCGCGCACACACTACTGAAAACATCTGGCCTTGCACACACACTACTGAAATACTCTCACATTCACTACTGAACACCTCGCGCACACACAACTGAAAATTAACCTCACGCACATACTACTGAACTACTTTCACATTCACTACTGAAAACCTCACACGCACACACACATTTTACTGAAAGGTTCTCAGTAGGGAATGTGCATGTGTTTCACCTATGTGTGTGTGTGAGGGGGATTCTTGCTCTAACGGAAGTCATTCTAATGTAACGGATGTCATTCTGGAAGTACCAAACTGCTAGTGGTCTCTTTGCTAGCCCCGTTAGCTTCATTAGTTGCTCATTGCTTCATTGCTACTCGGACGTGTTTGTTGTGTTGATGCCTGGTGGAGTACTCTTCATTGAAATATCGCACTTATCTTATGGCTCTGCGGTTCAAACAGACCGTCCATGGATGCAGTTCATTCGGTAAGTGAAATGCAAGCACTTTATTTCTTACTTGTCTTTTTATTCAGCTAACGAGCGAGACGAAGCTACATATGTGCTAACGATGCTATCCGTAGCATACAATTTAAAACATAGAGATGTGTAAAACATTAAGAAGGATTATACTGTAGAGCAAAAGGCTTCTCGGTGAGGTTGGTAAAATAAGGTCATGCTTGTACATTAGTTAGTTTGCTAGTTAGGTAACTGTATGCATTGTTATTGTTAATTTAAAATAGCTATGCTCGACGATGCAGACAGCTAGCGTCACATTAGTGTTGAAGAGCAGAGTACTGTATGAGATTAACCTCACTATAAGATCTGTGTATCTTAAAAATATGAATCTCACATTTCCAGTTGGTTCCTGAAATAACGTTAACGTAGATATTTCAACATGGTTTCTAGAGCTGGAATTGATTATTGAAGCTTACTGGTTAACGTTCATCATATCAAATGAACAAACCCAAACGTTGTTGTTTTTATTAATATTATTACCAATACTTACTAAGCATTATCATTACACTGGAGAAACCGACTTATTGTGGCAGCAGAACGAGAACATGTAACTTAATGCCTGCATTTAAGGACGATAGCGTAGTCAATGCTTTAGGGAGAAGGAAATGATTTGTTTAAATATTAGATATGACGTTATGTGTGCTTCTGTGACAATTAAGCTTATTCATTGCACTACATTTGTTAAAGATGTGTGTATTTTACCCCTACGTGTGTGTTACAAATGAATGTGAATATGGCATAGGACAAATATTTAAATTGGCTGTCTCATGAAAAACGATTCCAAAATAACAGTAAAATAAAAAGGACCCCAACTAGACAATAATACACAATCCAACTGATAAGATACAGTAAGGGCTGTGATATCCAGCACTATTTTTAAGGATAACAAAAATATTATCACATGACATTTGCATGTAAAAATGTCTGTGACCAACACATTACTTTATATACTTTACATATATATCTGTTTGTTTTAAGTTTCCAGGTGATGCAGACAGACCAGAGGATGCTGACCACGAGAGACAGACCTATTCCTAACATCAGTGAACTTCATGCATGGACTCAAAGGTACAAAGACTCCTTTCATACTGTACAAAGCATCGAGAAACGTTCTGGTTTAAATAGATAAAGTAACAACTATAATCAGCTGACACATTTCAATGTATTTAAGGCAATTATTATTTTACATTGTGAGAATTGCTACCATTTGTCTACATATTGTCTGTAAAAGTGGTTCTTGCAGTGAGACAACCGAACAGCATGACACTACATTTACACTAAGTTCTGATAACAGTTGAATATTATTTAATAATAATATATTTTAATGTTGATTAACTGCAGCCAACAGTTATGTTAGCATTCGTTATTTAACAGTAAGTAAATATAGGAGTAACCGATGTTTGTAAACAAACGTTCGAACGCAGAGGCTGGTGGGCAAAAGCAACATTCTGATCAGACTAAATACAGCAGTAGCAAAGCAGAATTTCTTCATTATGAGTTAAGATAATACAAATATCGATAGAAAATACCTGATAAACTCTGTTTATATAAACTCCTGTTATACTCTTTATGTTACTAATTTAAACGTGATGAAATCGTTAAATTCATTACTGGACAGCTTCCTCAAAAACAAGGACTACTGAGTTTCCCCTGCGATCGTCCATCCAGCAGGCCAACAGGATATATATATATGTTTTTTATACATAAAACACATTTCGTATTGTCTAGTAAATGATTTGGCGCCCTGCCGGTAACTGCAAAAGAGCACTGCCGTGAGTCAATTAATGAGACGAGTATCTTTAAAACAAAGGTCTGTAGTAACAGCAGGCCAGTAGAGTGTCTGTTATTTAAACTGTTGGTCAGTTAACCAGAACGAGTGAAGAAAAAATAATGCTGTCAATAGTCTGCAGGTAATAAAACAGGCTAGTAAATGCACCACATGGCATACTGTAACATCACAATGTTTATTGTGTATTTTAAAAGAGAAAATCTGGGTAATGATATATTGCAATGCTACCCATACCATGTTTGCGTACACGGCATAGTACCACATACGTTTGCTCTGTGGTTAGGTTGCTGATCCCATATTTGCTTGGGTACTAGTAATCATTTTAAATAATATTGTAGATGCTGCTGCCTGCTTTTTGCCCACCAGCACTACGTGACGTCATCAGCTCGGTAACTCCTATAGTTTATATGGCTAGTTATTTAATATTTGCAATAAATAATACCTTACTGTAAAATTGTTTAATGAGTTTGTAATCGCTCAACTAAAGTGTGTTGAATAGAGGGAACAGTCTAGGCCTACTCTCTGAACTTAATATTTATCTATGGCTTATAACATTTTATATTTTCCTTCTTTCTCCAAACCAGTCTGGAGGATGTCCCACTTACAGAAGACACCAGGGTTTTATTGTGGCAGCCCATCCATGTCCAGTAGCACCACCAGGGACTCCCTGCACCTTAACATATATACATTAAAATATTTAACAGGATCTAATGTTATGCATTTTAATAATTTCAGTCAATTTAAGGCTGTTAAAGGAAGGACCCGCAGCCATCCCATCATTCCACAAATGATTTCCGTATTTCATTTTGTAAATAATGGTAATGACCTCGGTAAATCAAATAAAGAATGAATTCAACCATTAATGTATTTTAATTGTAAAGGTAAGAGTGTATCTATCATATCTCCACAGCCTCATGTTATATATTATATATATTGAAATACAGTAATAGTTTTGTCTATTTAAAAAAGAATGAGCCATTCCTTACAGTTAACTTCATATTTCTTATTGTCTAAAGCATTTATTACACACATTTCCCCCTCATATTCACAGTGTGGATCAATTGAGACAGCGTGCAGAGACTTTGGGAGAAACCTCAGCGTGACGGATGTCCTGTCTGTGGGTTTGGGAGGAGGACCAGGCCTGATGAAGAAACCACCTAACTGCATCTGTGAGCCCATACTGGGCACAGCTGTCACAAACAAATGATGGTCCTGTTTGACTTTGTGTTCACAATAAAAGAGTACTTTCTTAGTGAATGTCATGTATTGGTCTTTAATCTGAAATCAGCTTTTCATTTTCTTCTTGCCCCTCGGAGAAAACGGTGAGGCAGTTGTGTCCTTCAGGTGTGTCCTTTCCTAACAGAAATGACAAGAAACATAAAACCTATGACATTATTGCTGAGCAAGTATGTTATTTATGAAAGAGGTGTGTTTGTTTATTAAGCGGCTGTAGAAATACAATTTTTATTGTTTTTTAAATTCATCACTTTATACTACAAAGATAATCAGATTATGAATGAACAGTCTGCAGTTAATCAACATTAAAATATGTTATTATTAAATAATATTCAACTGTTATCAGAACTTAGTGAAATGTAGTGTCATGCTGTTCGGTTGTCTCACTGCAAGAACCACTTTTACAGACAATATGTAGAGACAAATGGTAGCAATTCTCACAATGTAAAATAATAATTGCCTTAAATACATTGAAATGTGTCAGCTGATTATAGTTGTTACTTTATCTATTTAAACCAGAACGTTTCTCGATTCTTTGTACAGTATGAAAGGAGTCTTTGTACCTTTGAGTCCATGCATGAAGTTCACTGATGTTAGGAATAGGCCTGTCTCTCGTGGTCAGCATCCTCTGGTCTGTCTGCATCACCTGGAAACTTAAAGGCGAGGTGTCATGGCCATTTCCACTGATCATAATTCCATTGTTGAAGTATACTAAAATAGAAAAATACTGTGCAATTTTCCAAACTCACATTGGTTTCGCATACAGCATCTCTGTAAAGTGTGTGTATTCACTTTCTCCACTAAACGGCTCGCTGCAGCTCTCCCCCCCCCCCTCCCTGTGAGCCCAGTGTGCTCCGATTGGTCAGCTCGGCCCCTCTGTTCTGATTAGTCAACCACCAGAGAGGCTCTGCTCCGAAAGGTGGCTTAGCTGACAGTTAGCTGCTAGCTAGCTGAAAACACCAACGGTAGCACACACCATGATATGCCAATATATACACCTTACACACCCCATAACATATACAGATTCGAGTATAGACATTTGGGGCGTAGAACGGAAGAAGAGTACGTTATTTTTACCTGTAATAAACTACTACTTTGTTTGATGAAAAATCAAATCATGGTTTGCTATATATGAATGATATGTTATAGGAGCAAATACTTCAGGGAAGAAAGGCTACTAAGTATTTTCTATCAAACTTTATTTTAGAAATGTACAAAATGAACATAAATATACATATATACACGGTATATCATCCATTCCTCCCAGCCGTCTTGTAAGCTACAACCGGGGCTGAGGCATCAGAGTGGTCATGCCGTCTCAATCATGTATTGTCCGCCAGATACGCCAGGAGTTTCCTGATCTGGCTGGATGAAATCAAATGCAAATCACAAAATATTATATAATAGAAACGTAGTTGTTTTAGATTTGTTAGTAGTAGTTGTGGTAGAAGTGTGTATCTCAACACCGTTAGATATTGCCAGCTAATATGCTAACCTAGCTTTCTTGTTTACCTTGGTAGCATATGAACGTTAGCTCGGAGAAAAGGCAATTTACAATTGCAATCTTATACAGCGGTCTGCTACGTTCGGTCATTCCTTCCGCTGGGTGTGGCCATAGCTTCTCTGGATTGGTCGATTTAGTTCCGGGTACGTGCTTTCGTAAGCACGACCCGGAAGAATCAAATGGATGATGACGTTTCACCAACGAGGCGTTTTGGGGAGGTATTTTCTGTGTTAGAGTTTTACTCGCTACAGGGTGTACTTTGAGGGTTTTGACTCTGCACACCGTTTACATGCAGAAAAACCTTCATAACACAAGGGGACGGGTAATAACCGGAAAAGCATGACACCTCACCTTTAAAACAAACAGATATATATGTAAAGTAACAATGTGTTGGTCACAGACATTTTTACATGCAAATGTCATGTGATAATATTTTTGTTATCCTTAAAAAAGTGCTGGATATCACAGCACTTACTGTATCTTATCAGTTGTATCTTTCACTCCGGCTCTCATCATGAGGCGCGTACATGCTCAGGGGATGAGTGGAGGTGTGTGCAGTGCTGTTCACATGAGGCGTTATAACGGCACTCATGGATTTATTATGACCGTGTGTAGGAGGCGTATCTCGGACAGAGGAATACCGCAAGCTCTGCAGTTTATTAACCAATAGGTTAAAACCGGCAGGCTCCTGCAGCGAACCCTGCTGGCTAGTAACCGATAAGGCATAGGCAGCTGGCTTACACAGGGGGGATATGTGAGAAACACTTGTTACTGATGACTCAGTACAAAAAGTTGGAAAATGAACACACTTTATTTTACTCACAACCCCCAGAACGTCAGAACCAGCTCTGCTTCCTGGGAGGCTCTCGTGGAGCAGACCAGGAGCGGGGGAGCCTCACTCCCCTTTGACTCGCCGCCGGGAGACCTGGGACGGAGTCCCTGCAGCCGCCGAAGGGCGAGCCTGACGCCGCTGCGGCTGCTGTGAGCGTCTCTCCTCCTGCCGCTGTGGCCGGGTTGGACGCTGCAGCTGCTGCGGGCGTTGGTGCTGCTGTGACCGCCCAGCAGGCTGGAGCCAGCTAACATGCTGGCGGATGTCGTCCGCCTGCTTTTGCTGCCGTCCATGTGCTCGAAGCCTGGACGGGCCAATCGTCCACCTCGCAGCGAGAGCGTCCGCTTTTTGCTTCCTGTCGGCCGAGGCGAGACGGGCACAGTGTGAGCATGCGACCTGCTGGCTGAGAGCCGCGTCTGCGTGCCCTGGCCACAGGCAGGATTCGCACATCGTGTGCTGGTCGTAGCTCATGATGTATCCTGAGCCACATGAGGGACCATCTCGTACACAGTTGTTGCTCATAATTGACTTTGTTTAGTGTCTCTGTGCTTCAGTAACACTGGCTGAAGAAAAGAGGGAGCAGATTGTCGGGCCTCCTTCCTATTTATACCGGAAGGGAGCCGGAGGGTGGGGCCCACCTTGCGGGTGGGCGTGGACTACAAGTGTTTCAGTGCTGCGCGGGTGCGCAGGGGGATTACCCAATAGCGATAGCCTTAGAGGGCCAAGCCATATACGAAATAGAAATGGAGGGGTATCACGAGACGAGAAACAGCCGGGCAGGCGAGGCAGAAACACAAGGGCAACAGGTGAACACAATTAGACAATCAGACACACCAGGGAAACTAACGACAGGGAGGAAAACACAGGGAGAAGGACCAGACAAGAAACAAGGAGGAAAACATGAAACAGGGAGAAAAGAACAGCAAAACAAAACCCATTACCAGACACACAATACTAAAACCGTGACATAACACCAAGATCGTGACAAGTATAAAACAGATACATACCTTCTGAAGATCCTTATATTTTTTGATAATGTCTGTTGATGACGATGACTCCGGCCTTGATTTTTTGCTTGGTCTCTCCTGAGAACAGACAACAACATACATAAATATTTGTTTTTGTGTGTGGTTGTGTGTGTATCTTCATAAAGTTGTGGTGTTTTGATTTCGAATAACTCACCTCTGACTGTTCCACGTCGTCGTCCTCCTCCAGAAAAGGCCTCTGCCCTCTTGCCTTTTCCCATCGGCCCGGATTGTTCAAAAGGTTCTTTACCTTCAACCAGCCGGTTCCTCCTCTTGAGGAGTGCACCTTTGTCATCTATTGGAAGCAACAAAGATATTCAGCCTATTACTTTGTACAATCCATATATATATATATATATATATAGGGTACATCAACATTTGTATCTGATAATACCTATGTTGCCAGGTGAGTTAAACTATATATTAGTGGCAGTTGGTGACAAATATTTTAGGTGGGGCTGTGGAAGATGGGGGGGATGGGGACATATTTTATACCAGGGGTCTGCAAACTTTTTGAAACTGAGAGCTACCTGAAGGATAATGAACTCTATGGAGGGCTGCTTTTTTGATATGATCTTTCTGAAGAATATAAGTATATTTTTACTATTTTTTAATAATAACTAGGGCCGGGACTCGATGAAAAAAAATTAATCTAATTAATTAGAGGCTTTGTAATTAATTAATCGAAATTAATCGCATTTTTAATCGCATATAAATATTTGACCTGAGAACAGTGAGAAGCAATTTTTTTCACATGGATTTTAGTATACCATTGAATAATGACTGAATACATAAGCTTAAGCAACAAAACATTGTTTATTTTTTTTCAAGGTGGTACTTAACCAAGACCAACAGAAAAGTGCAATTTTTGCCATAAAGTGTAGCAATAGCATATTTAGGAATATAGTACATTTCAGAGATTCAGGTAGCCTATAGGTAGGTAGACCTTCTGTAAACTATAACACTTTGTTTTTAAGTAAAACACAATACTTTCAAGTACATTCAGAACATTGGAAACCCTGACTATTAGAAAACATCTCTCTGTTGCTTCAGAGGCCATAACAGACTTTGTTGATTTACCAACAGTTTTTTGCAGCCCCTTATCTTCTTCCACCTGGCCCTGAAACCAGTCATCTGGTTGAGTGTGGGTTGGGTGTGGGTCCTCCTTGTACTCGGAGTCGGGCTAACGTCCACGCTAGCTTCTACGCTAGCTGCTATATGTTTAGCATTGAGGTGATACTTGAGGCTTGATGTGCTGCGGTGATATGCAAATTCCTTTTTGCATAATTTGCACACAACCGTGCTCTTATCGACGCTTCCATCCGTCCGTTTTTTAAAACAAAATGTCCCATCCACGGGGCCAACCATCAGCTTCTTCGTTCATGTTTGAATTGTTCACTGTGGTTTGTTGTTGTCTGAAGTCATGAACGTTAGTTGGTGCTCCAGTATAATCGGTACGCCTAAAACTCATCCGGTGAGAAACGTTCCGCGGTGCAAAAATAAGTGCGATTAAAATGCGTTAATCTTTTTAACGCGTTAATTTTTGTGTAATTAATTAATCTTAATTAACGCGTTAAAGTCCCGGCCCTGATAATAACTTTAGAGCGGATTTAGAGAGCGCCTTTCATTTAATAGATCTGAGGACGCTGATTGACTGAAATGTGCTGCCATATTTTTCGGGTAGCAAAGGTCAGCGATTGGTTGGCTGCTGCTGCGCTGGGGTGCATAATTCCCAGACGAGAGAGGGTAATGATTCTAATGAAACATATGACGGTTTAGATTTTATATATTAAACAGTATTGTACTTATTATAAACATAAAACGTTCCATCCTAGCACCTCTATTGACCAGCCGCCACTGCTATATATTAACAAATAAAACATAGGCTTAACAACAGTTAATAATAATGATAAGCTGTATGATCTATTTAAATATGCCAACTTACCGCCAGTTAATAACACTTTAGCGGTCCAAGCCATCTTTTTCCCATTTTGGGGCCACCAGACAAGATATTCTTTGTCCAATTCACGATCGTACTCCCCCTCAAATAAATTAACCGGCCAGTTAACCGACAGAGCGGTTAACTCGGACACTCTCTTGGCTGACGTTTAAGGCAAGTAGTAATGCTGTCTTCCACGACAGTGCTTTCAGGGAGGAGAGCTCCAGAGGCTCAAATGGTTCTGTGACCAGAGCCTCGAGCACTAGCGGCAGGTCCCACTGTGAGGTGGAGGCGCGCACTACTGGGCGCAGCCTCCTGACCCCCTGTAAAAACCGCAACATCAGTGGATGAGAAAAGGCTGAACTGCCGTTGAATCCCTCATGACAGGGCGAGATGGCTGCTGCATACACCTTTATAGTAGAATGAGCTAGTCCTCTGTCCACCAATAACTGTAAGAAGGACAAAATAGAGCCAAACTCACAAGATAGGGGCTCTATTTTCTGCTCCTCACACCCTCGCTGGAATCCCAGCCACTTTGGCCTATAACAGGCTGTGGTGGATCCAGCTCTAGCTGCCTGGATAGACTGAATAACGCTATCAGACAATCCACCCTGTCTCAGCCTGTCCCTCTCAGGAGCCAAGCCTGAAGAGGACGGCCCAGAGTGGATAACGCCCCGATTGCACCTGCGTCTTGAGACATCGCCCCCCCAGAACTGGGGGATTGCCCAGGGCTGGCCCACCTTCATCTGTGTCATCTCTGAGTACCACGGAGCCCCGACGCGATCCGGTGCTACCAGAATGACTGCCAGACGTTCTCGCCTCACTCTCCCCAGGAGAGGGAGAATGAGACGCAGCGGTGGAAAGGCGTATAGCAGCTTCTTTGGCCATGGCTCGTGTGCAAACGCGTCCACCTCTAAAGGCGGGTCGTCGCTCAGGGCCATGGAGAACCACAGGGCACAGTGGTTGTTGCGCCGGCTGGCGAACAGATCCACTTCCGCTCTCCCGAACTGGGCCCAGATCTGCTTCACCACCTCTGGGTGAAGCGTCAATTCGCCTCGCAGGGGGCCGCCCCTCAACATGAGGTCGGCCCCCCTGTTCTCCAGTCCCGGGATATGAAGGGCTCTCAGAGATAAAACCACCTCTGATGCCCATAACCACAGCCTCTCCGCTGTGGCCAACAAGGCGGCGGAGCGGACTCCGCCCTGCCTGTTGATATAAGCCACTGTGGTGCTGTTGTCGCTCCTAACCAGTACATGTCTCCCTTGAATTAGGGGCATGAAATGCTGGAGGACTAACACTACCGCCCGTAGCTCTAGGAGGTTGCTGTGTCGAGACTCTGTTAGAGCCCAGCGCCCACCTATAGCCCTCTTCAGGCAGGTCCCTCCCCATCCTGTTCCCATGAACACTGTGATGTAGGAGGTTACCCGTCCCAGTAAAGACCCCCTCCGGAGGTGCCCGGGAGACCCCAGAACCGGAGGTTGCCCTCCACTGAGGGGGGGATGGTCACCAGCCGCCGTTTGTGCCTCTTGGGATCCAAACGCAGGCTGGAGAACCACCTCTGCAGGCGGCACATATGCAGTAACCCCTGCGGGACCACAATGTGAGCAGCCGTCATGAAACTCAAAGTCTGCATGACAGTTAAAGCTGTCACTGTCGCCCCCTGTCGCAGCCTGTGAACCGCCCGGAGAAGGGACGCACTTCTGCCCTCTGACAGGGTGGCACGTAGCACGCCTGCATCGAGCACCACTCCCAAATACAACGCCTGTCGGTGAGGTATGGGGGTGCTCTTTTCTCAATTGATCGCAAAGCCTAACTTGGTTAAGTGTGTGATCAATTGTGCTGTGCAAAACGTTGCCTGTTCCCTGGACCCGGCCATGACTATGAGGTCGTCTAGTTAAAAGAAAAACTCTCATGCCATGGGCGTGCAGCGGTTTAAGCGCAGTGGCCACACATTTACTGAACGTACGTGGGGATAGAGAGTAGCCGAACGGTACTCTGTTGTACTCGTAGGCTATCCCCTGGAAGGCAAAACGCAGACACTTTCTGTGCACCGGAGCAATTTCCACATGAAAGTATGCGTCTTTCAGGTCGATGGTGGTCAACCTATCGCCGGTTTGCACTAGCCCCATTAACTGTTTTAATGTTAACATGCAGAATTTCCTGCAGGCAATGTTGCTGAGATCTAGAATAGATCTGAATTCCCCTGCCTTCCTGAGAACCAGGAAGAACATGGAATAAAGACAATTTTCTCTGTGCTGAGGGTGCACAACAGATACAGCCTGTTTCTGCACCAGAGCCTGAATCTCTGCTGAGAGGAAACCAATGTCCTCCTGGGAAGACAGATTTCTTCTCGCATGCCCATAAAAGGAGGTGGGATGCTGCAAAACTGGAGTGAATAGCCCCGTTTCAGCGTCCTGTCCATCCACTTGTTAGCACACAGCTGAGTTTCCATTCCCCATAACATTGTGTTAATGGACAACCCTCAGCTGGGGGGCCGCAGCTATGAAGCTGTGATAGTCTCTGGTGACCCGTTCCGCCGCAAAAACTCCCCGTGAAGGGAAGATTTGCCTATGGAGGGTCGACACAGAAAGGGCCGATTATTTACTGAGGTCCCTGAACGCACCGCCGTGCGCTCTTGTGTGAGCGCGCGCTCCACCACAATGCTGTTTTCACCACTACGGTAAACAGCATTTACTCGGAGTCTTTATAGGCGTAGTGTGTTCTACTGAGGTCCCTGAACGCAACCTCATTCTTATTAGAAAACGTAGTGATCTGTGCATTATACAGGGAGAAGGCGGAATTCGCCCTCTCGTCCCGGGCGGAGAGATTTTCTCCCCCCGCCAGTCAGATCCGTGAAGACGGGCAGCCCGTCCCCGTGAGTGCCGACACGCCGGTTCCACGGGGTGGGCCGAAGAGGTGGAGGGCGCCGCGGGCACGAGATCTCCGTGCTGGCACCTCTCCCTTCGTCTCACCGTCGCGCCGCGCTCCCTCGTCTGCAGAAAAGCCTGTGGAGCAGCGCACACTGTGGTGACTCTTCTCTCTACTGAGGTCTTTGAACGCACCGCGGCCCGTCCTCAGGAGAGGGGGCCGCGCGCACCATCACAATGCCGTCTCTTCGAAACAGACATTATGGGAAAAAAGTGGAATTGTGGAGAGAGATGACTCTTACTCTGGGATAAATGCACTCGTTCTCACTGAATGCATTTTTCAAACACACACATCACTCTAAAACTAGAGTTTACAAACGTGCGCACTGTGGTGACTCTTCTCTCAACTGAGGTCTTTGAATGCACCGCGGCCCGTCCTCAGGAGAGGGGGCCGTGCGCACCGTCACAATGCCGTCTCTTCGAAACAGACATTATGGGGAAAAAGTGGAATTGTGGAGAGAGATGACTCTTACTTTCAGCGACCTTGGGTCCCTTGAAAGGCGCTTTATAAATTCCATTTATTATATTATTATTATTACTCTGGGATAAATGTACTCGTTCTCACTGAATGCATTTTTCACACACACACACATCACTCTAGAACTAGAGTTTACAAACGTAAACCACCGTTCTCCTGCGGAGGTCCCTGAACACACCGCAGCCACTCTCACGAGGGCCGCGCGCCCACGTATTAACGCTGTATTTCCCATTCAATGGTGAAATGCATTAATCGGAGCTATTATACCAGGCAAGGTGTGTTTTCTGACAACAGCACGCCGGCAATAGCGTCTCTTGAACCCGCACAGTGCTTTGACAGCACACGGTTTATTCCACTCATGTGCACACGCCCACCTGCTGGCTCCCTATACTGGGGTTTACAGCAGGGGACGGGGAGTGTAGGACAGTGTTTCTTCCTCTGGGGATGGGCAAGAATCAGCCACGCTGCGATTGCTCCTTATCCCGTGAGGAGATCGATCCAAAGAGCCCTTCCGTAAAGACGGGGGCTCCCAGGAGATCAACACGGTCCTCTTTGGAAAAATGCCCTCTGACCTGGTGAGGCGGGGGCATCTCTAGCAATAAGCGAGTAGCCCACACACCCGCCGCCATGATCATCATCCAGGGAGAGTACAGCCCTGGGCGGTGGACTTCCATGGACGCCGGACTCGGAAGGAATGGCGAATGTGAAAAGGCACCTCCTCGGCCATATCCTGGTCCCCCAAACACTCGAAGCAGAGATGGTGGGGATTGGCGCCCGCTATTTAAGCCAGGGCATCATTCCAAAAAATACTCGTTGTCTTTCTCTTTCTTCCTTTCTCTCTAAAAATAAAACGTCTCGGACTCAGTGCTAGGCTATCACCTCCGCTCGCTGAAGAGTAAAGGATAGTGGTCAGGAGGCGAGGCCTCCTTTTATACAGAAGTGAGATGCGCACGCATTCAGGTAGGCACGCCCCGGGGCCGGCTACGTCCATAGAAATCTCAGTAGGTGAATGCTTGCATGATAAGGTAGTACCCATAGAGTCCAGTAGAGGGCGGAGCCTGTGAGAGATATAACAAACTATATCTTCAACTCATAAATAGATATTTTGACATCATTGCAATCTCAGAGACCTGGCAAACTGACTCAAACACTGTTGATAATTTTTTACCCGATTATGTGGCTTTTCATATGAATCGCAAACTCCAAAGAGGTGGAGGGGTTTCACTGTTTGTTAAAAACACACTTTCTGCGAGATTGGTAGAAAGTCTCTCCCTCTGCTGTAACAACCTCTTGGAATCTGTCACCATAGACATTGAGCTAAAACAGAAAAAACATATAATCGTCTCATGCATGTATAGAAAGCCTGGAAGTAATCTTGAGGAATTGAATGAACAAGTAGAAAAAATGCTCAGACCTCATAGAAATAAAAACCTTTATGTGTGTGGAGATTTCAATGTTAATTTATCAAAATACAACTCGCACCAACAGGCGAGACACTTCATGGATATGTTTTTTTCTCTCGGGCTTCTCCCTCTAATAACCAAACCAATGAGGTTAACTAGCACTACTGAAACGTTAATTGATAACATTTTCACTAACGTCCTTGAAACGGAACATCATAGTGGGGCCCTCATCACTGATGTCAGTGATCACCTGCCAATATGCACAATTTGCGGGAAAGAACCTGTAAATAACAAAGAACAAAAGACATACATAACTAAGCGGATATTAAATGACAGTTCTCTAAATAAATTAAATATTAACTTAAAAAATGAAAAATGGCAAGAAGTATTTGAGATTCAAGATGTAAACAAATCCTATAATGAGTTTGTAAGGATTTTCCTGCAAAACATGAACGAATGTTGTCCATCTATTCAAATTAAGATTGGCAACAGGAATAATAATGACTCGAAACCCTGGTTCACTCGTGGACTGAAAAACGCTTGCTGTAAGAAAAATGCACTTCATAGGATATTTTTGAAAAGTAAAAGCACTGAAGATGAAAGTCGTTATAAATTGTATAAAAACAAATTGACTACAATCCTTAGAAACTGTGAAAAACGATACTTCTCTGAAAAATTAGAAAATGCCATAGGAGATATGAAAACCACTTGGAAGGTAATAAATAGCATAATTCAGAAGAAAATAACTGACAACAGAAATGAATTCAAGAAATTCCAAACCGAAGGAAAAAACCCAACGGATGTTGCAAATTGTTTTAATGAGTTCTTTACTGAAATTGGCCCCAATCTGGCGAGTAAAATCAACCCAACTTCATGTAAAGTGGATGATTTTTTGAAAAACTGCAACCAGCAGAGTATGTTCCTGAACCCAATTACAGAAAATGAACTGCTTGATATTGTTAATACTCAACACAGTAAACACTCCAAAGATTATTTAGGACTTAGTATGAATATTGTCAAACAAGTTGCACCAAACATTGTAGCCCCCCTAATAAATATATGCAATAAATCGTTCCAACAAGGTATTTTCCCAGATGAAATGAAAATCGCGAAGGTGATTCCGGTTTTCAAATCTGGTGATAAATCAAGTTTTAATAATTATAGACCGATTTCTTTACTACCACAATTCTCAAAAATCCTGGAAAAACTCTTTAACAACCGTCTGGAGTCATTCCTCAGCAAATTTAATATATTATGCCCCAGCCAATATGGATTTCAGAAAAATCACTCTACTTCTTCAGCAGTAATTGAACTGGTTGAAGAAATTACCAACAACATTGAGAAAAAAATTATTACAGCTGGTATATTCATTGACCTTAAAAAGGCTTTTGATACTCTGAACCATACTATACTGCTACACAAATTAGAACATTATGGCATAAGGATTCAAGCCAAAGAATGGGTTAACAGAGGCGAAATCAAACACTCTTCCTATAACATGTGGAGTCCCTCAAGGAAATTAAAATTCATTTTGTTTGCCGATGATACCACCATTCTCTGTTCCCATCATAATCTTGGTGATCTTGTTAAAATTGTTAATGCAGAATTAGAAATACTATGTAACTGGTTTGTAGTTAATAAATGATCCCTTAATGTGGCCAAAACAAATTACATGTTATTCAATACAAAGTCTGAGAGTAGAAATGACTGTATTATACGGATTTGCAATACTGAGATAGAGAAAGTTGGTGCATGTACATTTTTAGGACTCATTGTTGATGAAAAACTCAACTGGAAGCACCATATAAATTATGTACAAACTAAACTGTCAAAAACAATAGGGATTTTGTATCGTACTAAGAACATTCTCGAGGAAAAAATACTCAGAACTCTTTATAACAGTCTATTTCTCCCTTACCTTTATTACTGCTCCGAAATATGGGGAAACACGTACTTAACAAATCTTCAAAAAATCATAAGATCTAAAAAAAAAGTATTACGAATAGTCTGTGGTGTTGGTAAACATGAACACACAACTCCCATTTAAAAAAAACCTCAATCTATTCAAATGTGTTGATATAGTTAAGCTTAAAACATTACTGATTATGCACAATATTTTCCATAACAAAATGCCTGCTAACATTCAAAAGCAGTTCCAAACCACAGTCAGGAAATACCCAACTAGGCATCCTAACTGGTTGTGTAGCAACCATCAAATCACACAGCTTATCCATAATCAGAGTTAGAACGTGGAATGCACTTCACCCAGACCTTTCAAGTATTACTAGTCATCAACAATTCAAAACTAAAGTAAAAACAATTCTATTTGCAGATTACTCCAGCTAACACATATTGGATATTCCCAGTATTATTTATATATGCATTTACTTTTTTCTTGCCCTAACTTTTATTTTATTTCTTTATTATTATTTTTTTCCAGTTTTCATTAGTTTTCTTTATTTCTTTGTACTCCTTCATTTCTATATGTTTTTGACGAAATAAATGCCATTTTTATATTGATGCTAATGATGATGCAAGGGAGGGCTACTCCCCATAAGCTATGCTTCAGCCCTCCCGCTTCTACTAATTTTGTTCATTTGTGTGTATGAATGATACGTTTTTGTATTTGTATGGTTTTAGTAGAATAAATAAATAAAAAATAAAAATGTCTCTGAGTTAGTATGCCAGATCTCAGCTCTAAGTACCTCGACTGCAGCTTCTCATGCCACTCCCAATCCAGCTATTTTTCTTACTCCACGCCAGGATTTTCCCATCACTGACCCTGAGCCATTCCACGGAGAGGTGGAGAAATGCAGAGGATTTATTTTTCAGTGCACCAGCGTCCTGTTTCGTTTGCCGCTGATGTTACCAGTATTAATTACGTTCTGAGTTTGCTCGGTGGCAAGGCTTTAACCTGGGTAGAGGCTTTGAGTCTCTTCAGTTGATTATGACTCTCTGCATTTTGAATGCTTCTCAGATCGTTTTTCTGCTGTTTTTGATCATCCCAATTATTCTGGCTCCGCCGAGAGTCAGCTGCTCAGTTTACAACAAGGAAACCGCACTGTAGCCAAGTATTCCATTGAGTTTCACATACTCGCTGCAGAAGCTCGATGGGACGAGGCGGCTCTCAAGGCGGTGTTTTTGAGAGGATTAAAGGATCAGCTCCGGGATGAATTGGCAGCACGAGACGTTCCAGCGGATCTCCCAGATCTGATTTACTTGGCGTCCCGCCTAGACTGTCGTTTGTGGGAGCGCCGAGCTGAGCGGACACAGCGGAATCCACCAGTCTCACACAGTAAGCCCAGTTTTTCCACCTACCCCGTCCCCTTAGTGTTGAAGTCTCCCTCCGTTTTCTCGCCGCCCAGCGTGCGCACCTCTTCTCACGAGGAGGCTATGCAACTGGGGCGTGCTAGACTCTCTCCGGAGGAGCGTCAGTGCCAGATGTGTGCTGGCCAATGCATGTATTGTGGCAACGCCAGGCATGTCATTGCCAACTGTCCAGTACACCCAAACGTGGGTGCTCGTCAGTGAGATTGGGGGCCCTGACGAGTCCACAGCCATCATCTTTACCCCCTTCCTTGAGTCGTTTTCTAATACCCGCCAACATCTGTGTTAACACTATGGCTTTGCCTCTCCAAGCCCTCATTGATTCTGGTGCTGAGGATAGTTTTTTGGACCGTGAGCTAGCTAAACAGCTGGGACTCTGCCTGGAGCCTTTAGATGAACCTCTAACAGCCTATGCACTTAATGGGCAAATATTTTCCTCAGTAACAGCACAGTCAGCTCCTTTGACATTGATCACCTCCGGCAACCACAGAGAGCTCATCCAGTTAAAGGTAATCTCTGCACCTTCCACACCTCTGGTATTGGGTTATCCGTGGCTTCGCACCCACAACCAACACATTGATTGGGCTAAGGGAAAAATCATTGAATGGAATCAGCACTGTCTCGCTAACTGCCTGTTATCTGCTGTGCCTCCTGTCTCTGTCTCCCCAAACCCTGCCTTTTGCTCTGCTGCTTCTGTAGACTTAACTGGAGTCCCTACGACCTACCACTCCTCACCGGCCCTACGACTGCTCCATAGATCTGTTTCCTGGGGCACCTCTACCCACCAGCCGACTCTACAACCTGTCCCGTTCTGAGAAAGAGGCTATGGAGCTATATATCACTGTAAGGGGCTGAGAGGCAGAGTAGTGGGAGGCACCTACATTCCCAATAGGTGGCTCCACCCTCTTCCAATTAGCAGTATTGGGAGCAGGTGTGGAGACCTCACACCTGGTGCTAATCACTCCCCCAAGGGAGACAAAGCACACAGAGTTGCTCAGTTGTGTGTGGCACATGGAGGGAGCAGGAGGCTCCCAGCGTGAGGGAACATTTTGGTAAGCTGGTAAGTCGGTTAGCGGCCCGGCTACGTTAGCCTTTGTTTAGTTAGTTAGTTTAGTTAAGGTATTTTTGAGTTTGATAGCAATAAAGCCTCTTTTTGGATTTGAACACTGCCTCTGTCGTGATTGCTGCACTACCACTTTTCTCTTTATCTGCCCAGTGCTGTTACACTGGTGGCGAATGCGGGCATAAGGACTCTAGTGGTGGTGTTGCCGTCAGAAAAAAGAGTTTTTACGTTTTTAAGATGGAGGATGTACTAAGCAGCAACTCAGCTTTCAACACCATCATACCTGACATACTAGTGGAAAAACTGTCAAGCCTAGGTTTCCCCCCCATCATATGCGCCTGGATCAACAATTTCCTAACAGACCGTCCTCAGACAGTGAAATTAGGCCCTTATTGCTCCTCCACCCGCACCCTCAGCACTGGCTCCCCGCAGGGCTGCGTGCTGAGCCCTCTACTCTACACACTCTACACCCAAGACTGATCTCCCATTCACCCCTCTAACTCCATTATCAAATTTGCAGATGACACCACTGTGGTCGGCCAAATACATAAGGGAGACGACGAGTCTGCATACAGAGACGAGATCCCAGACACCATCCAGATCACGCCCCCCTTCACCTCAATGGAGAGAGAGTGGAGAGGGTCTCCACCTTTAAGTTCCTGGGGGTTAACATATCGGAGAGCCTCAGCTGGACAGCACACACCACTGCAGCAGTTAAGAAGGCCCAGCAGCGACTACACTTCCTGAGGGTGCTTCGGAGAAACCGACTGAACAAGAAGCTGCTGGTGTCCTTCTACCGGGCGACCATCGAGAGCGTGCTGTCATACTCCATCTCGGGGTGGTATGCAGGATGCTCAGCTGCGGACAAGAAAGCCCTGCAGAGAGTGATCAGGATGGCAGAGAAAACCATCGGCTGCCCCCTGCCCTCTCTGGAACACATCTCCACCTCCCGCTGCCTCAGCAGAGCAAATAAAATAATAAAGGATGGCTCTCACCCAGGTCACAGACTGTTCTCTCTCCTGCCTTCTGGGAGGAGAGACAGGAGCTTCAAATCACGGACAAACAGATTAAAAAACAGTTTTTACCCCTGGGCCGTCAGGCTGCTCAACCACCACACATAATGCAATAACTGTAACCATTCTCACACAAACACTTACTTTTAATGCACTTTATATACTATTTTTATATCAACATTTTTAACTATTTATTCCCCCTTATGATTGTATGTTGTCCGTCCTATTGCCGTGTTTTTTTAGTGTTATGTATTTTTTGTATTTTTTGCACACCGGGACAGAGTTGCACTCTGAATCTCGTTATACTATGTGTATAATGACAATAAAAGGCTTTAAAGGCTTTAACTTTAAGAGAGTTGGTGCGTATTTCTACTGAGCAGCAGACTCTGCAACAGGAGATGATACAGGAGCAGCAGAAACAGAATGCGCTGTGTGCTAACAGCAGCCTCTCCTATCCAGAGGGGAGCAACCGTGCAGCCTACCCCAGGTCGATTCATCCCCAAAATGACAGAGTGATGAGATAGAGGCCTACTTAACAGCCTTTGCTTACTTCGACCTCCCTCCTGACCAAGCAAAGGATTACGTCGTCTTGAAGAGGGAAATCCTGGCGAGGTATGGCTACAGCTTAGCAGCAAGAGCCCAGTGGTTCCATGACTGGAAATACAAGCCAGAGTTGTCAGCCAGGGCCCAGATGTATGACCTAGGCCGGGTAACCAGAGCCTGGCTGACATGCAACCCCGAAAAGGTAAGTGTTTTAGAGAGGATAATGATGGACAAATATATTCGGTCTCTGCCCTCCGAGATCAAGAAAATGGCAAGCCAGCAGAATCCAGCCAGTCTGGATGAGTTGGTTAACGTAGTGGAGAGCGACGTGGTCACAGCGGACCTGCTTAAGTCCACACGACCAGACACCGAGTGGGGCCGGAAAGTCAGTGGGGAAGCATCACGGACTAGACGGGCACGAGAACCGCGATGGGAACCAGAAGAGGTAAGGCGACGACAGTCCTACATGCCAGAGGGCCAACCGCGTTGCTACCAGTGTGGGGAGACAGGCCACATTTCCCAGGACTGCCCAGGGAAGGATGAGCTAATGCCGACCGCCAACTCATCTGGTGCAAGGCCCTGCCACCTTATTGACTCTTGCTGGGTACAGGAAAGCTCCCTGGCTCAAATGATACCAGTCAAAGTAAATGGAAAAGATGCAGAGGCGCTAGGGACTCAGGAAGTGTGGTGTCCCTCATTCAACCCCACCTCCTCGACCATTTGCCATCTGAAGAGACTGTGCCCGTCTCCTGTGTCTATGGAGACACTAAATTATACCCCACTTGCTTCTTCCACCTTACCACAGTTAAAGGCAGCTGTGAGCTGAAAGTGGGGGTAGTTCCTTCCCTACCAGTCCCAGTCTTGGTGGGGCGAGACTGCCCACTATACAAGCGCCTGCGGCACCAGAAGGAGGTGAGTCCCAAAAAGCCCAAGCGTGCCAAAGGAAAACGAGAGAAAGGACAAATTGCCACCCAGGGTACTTCTCCTCAGCAGTCCCCCAAAGTTCTGTGTGCTGTGCCGGAGGAGCAGAGAGGCAACCAATCTTCCAGTGAAGACGAGGCAAATGATAACCCTTTCGTTGCTTTCCCTGGAGACCTAAGCACAGGTGATGAGGAGGGTGAAGTCTCATTGCTTCCAAGTTTGAAGGGCCAGTTTGGGACCGCCCAGATGGAAGACCCCAATCTGTTGCATGCCCTAATACCTCTACCGATAATCGATGTACCGTTTTCTCAAATTGCCATGGACTTAGTGGGACCGCTGGTGAAGTCTGCCAGGGGACATCAGTATATTCTTGTGATCCTTGACTATGCAACCAGGTACCCGGAGGCCATTCCCTTGAGGAACATGACAACAAGAGTGATTGCACGGGAGCTGCTTCACCTGTTCAGCCGAGTTGGGATTCCTAAAGAGATGCTAACAAACCAAGGCACTCCCTTCATGTGCAAGATAATGAAGGATCTCTGCAGGCTCTTCAAGGTAAAGCAGCTTCGCACATCTGTCTACCATCTTCAGAGAGACGGATTGGTAGAACGCTTTAACAAGACATTGAAATCCATGTTAAAGAAGGTTGTTGACAAGGATGGTCGTAACTGGGACCAGCTTCTGCCCTATGTCCTGTTTTCAATCAGGGAATTTCCACAGGCTTCAACCGGTTTCTCCCCCTTCAAGCTGCTGTATGGCCGACAGCCCAGAGGACTTCTCGACATCGCGAAGGAAGCCTGGGAGGAGCAACCAAGCCCCATCAGAGCCTGATTGAGCATGTAGAGACGATGCAGTCGCATATGAAAGGTGTTTGGCCCATGGTCAGAGAGCACATGGCTCAAGCCCAAGAAGCCCAGAGAAAAGTGTATAACAGAGGTGCCCAACCGCGTGAGTTCCTGCCCGGGGATAAAGTGCTTCTCCTGGTCCCCACCACAGAACACAAATTCCTGGCATCGTGGCAAGGTCCCTATGAAGTGCAGAGAAGGTGGGACCGGTCAACTACAAGGTACGCCAACCATCCCAAATATACCATGTTAACATGTTAAAGAAATGGTACGCCCGAGAGGCACTGCTGTGTTGTTGTTCCCCGGTTGTGTCCCCCTCTTCTCCCGACCATGAGGTGGCCGAAGTTGAATATGGTCCAGGGCTATCCAAAGCTCAGTTACAGCAAACCAAGGCACTGGTTCAGCAGAGTTTGGATGTGTTCTCACTACGACCTGGATGCACAACGATGGTGGAACATCAAATCCACACAGAGCCTGGCCAAAAGGTAAAGATGCGGCCCTACCGGGTGCCGGAGGAAAGAGGGACGTTATTACGTGCCGCAGTTGGTGCTTGTGTGTGTGTGTGCTTTTGTGTGGGTGTCTCTCTCTCTCCCTCTGATTGTCCCCAGGTGCAGCCTCTCCCCAGGTGCTCCCAATCCCCAATCAGGGCCTCCATAAAGGACCTGAGGAAGGCTGCAGTCGTTCTCTCCTTCTCCTCTGGCTGCATGTGTGCAGCCTGTGTTACATGCTGTAGTGTAGTGTCTCTGTGTGAGGCCTAGTTTAACCTGTGTACTGCATTGTTAGGAGATGTGCTCCAGTGTGTCTTTGTGTATTGTTTTACGTTGGTAACTTTCTTTTGACAGAAAGTTGTCCTTAGTTAGTTAAGTTTTGGCTGGTGAGCCTTTACTTTTGTGTTAATTAAACCCTCACTTTATGGCTTCAGAGATCAGTTTCCTCTCCTTTTTCTCTCGGCCGGTTATTTTGTGTGTTGTTACTTCCCCTTGTGCCCCTAGATTTAGAAGGGAACGTAACAGACGTCCATTGAGCAAGAAGTGCAGAAAATGCTGGCTATGGGGGTGATTGAAGAATCTCACAGTGAGTGGACCAGCCCTGTCGTTCTGGTTCCTAAGCCAGACAAAGCCAACAGGTTCTGTAATGATTTCAGAAAATGTAATGAAATCTCCAAGTTTGATGCGTATCCTATGCCCAGGATAGATGAGCTAATTGATCGGCTTGGGGAAGCCAGGTATATCAGCACTCTGGACTTGACGAATGGGTATTGGCAGGTCCCACTTGAAGCAGCCTCAAGAGAGAAGACGGCCTTAGCCACCCCCACAGGGCTGTACCAGTATACTGTGCTTCCCTTCGGGCTTCATGGAGCACCAGCCACGTTCCAGAGACTGATGGACAAGGTTCTGAGGCCACATCGTGAGTATGCAGCTGCCTATTTGGATGACGTTGTTATCCACAGTGACTCATGGGATAGCCATCTCATAAGGCTTGTAGCAGTGCTGGATTCTCTCCGCAGGGCGGGCTTGACAGCCAATCCAAGAAAATGCAAGCTTGGACTGGAGGAAGCCGAATACCTGAGCTTCACCATTGGGCGGGGCAACGTTAGACCACAAGAAAGGAAGGTTCAGGCGATCCAGGACTGCCACGGTTGCCAACAAAGAAACAGGTGAAAACATTATTGGGTCTGACGTCCTACTATTGCCGTTTCATCCCAAACTTCTCCACAGTAGCCTCTCCCCTTACAGACCTGACCAGAGACTCACAGACGCTAATGGTCAAGTGGACAGGAGAGGCTGAATACACCTTTGAGGGACTGAAGAGGGCTCTCTGCGCACGGCCGGTGTTGGTGACCCCAGACTTCAGCCGGGGGATGATTGTGCAGACGGATGCATCAGAGGTGGGCATAGGAGCAGTACTATACCAGGAGGTTCACGATGAGGAACACCCCATCATGTACATCAGCCGGAAGCTGAACACAAGGGAACAAAGGTATGCTACTGTGGAGAAAGAAGGCCTAGCAATAAAATGGGCGCTTGAGCGCCTCCGGTATTACCTCTTGGGACGTCACTTCACTCTGGCAACTGATCATGCCCCACTGATCTGGATGGCAGATAAAAAAGACACAAACGCTAAAGTAGGAAGGTGGTTTGTCTCACTACAGGAGTTTAACTTTTCTATCGTACACAGAGCCGGAGCCAAGCATAGGAATGCAGATGCCCTGTCCCGTAGAGATGCCCTGTGGACCATGGTCACCTCTCCTAGGCCAGAACTGAAGGGGGGGTGTAAGGGGCTGAGAGGCACCTACATTCCCAATAGGTGGCTCCACCCTCTTCCAATTAGCAGTATTGGGAGCAGGTGTGGAGACCTCACACCTGGTGCTAATCACTCCCTCAAGGGAGACAAAGCACACAGAGTTGCTCAGTTGTGTGTGGCACATGGAGGGGGCAGGAGGCTCCCAGCGTGAGGAAACATTTTGGTAAGCTGGTAAGTCGGTTAGCGGCCCGGCTACGTTAGCCTTTGTTTAGTTAAAGGTATTTTTGAGTTTGATAGCAATAAAGACTCTTTTTGGATTTGAACACTGCCTCTGTCGTGATTGCTGCACTACCACTTTTATCTGTCCAGTCCTGTTACAATCACTGACTCAGTGGCTGCTGGGATTATTCGTCCTTCCTCCTCCCCCGTGGGTGCCGGGTTCTTCTTCGTTGGCAAGAAGGATAAGTCACTGCGACCTTGCATTGACTTTCGTGGGTTAAACAACATCACTGTTAAGAACAAATACCCATTACCCCTTCTCATCTCTGCTTTTGAACCTTTCCAAGAGGCAACCCTGTTCACCAAGCTTGACCTTAGGAACGCCTATCACCTGATCCGTATCCGTCAAGGGGATGAATGGAAGGCGACTTTCAACACTCCCTTAGGTCATTTTGAGTACCTAGTCATGCCTTTTGGTCTCACTAACGCTCCAGCAGTATTTCAGGCTCTGGTCAACGATGTCCTGCGTGATTTTCTTAACTGCTTTGTCTTTGTGTACATAGACGACATCCTGATTTTCTCCAAGAACCAGGAGGAACACGAGAACCATGTCCGCCTGGTGCTTCAGAGACTGCTGGAGAACAAGCTCTATGTCAAGGCTGAGAAGTGTGAGTTCCACCAGAACCGGATCAGCTTCCTGGGCTATATCATCAGGCAAGGTAGAGTGGAGGCAGATCCTGGAAAGATCGAGGCTGTGGTGGAGTGACCAACCCCTACTACGAGGAGGGAGCTTCAGAGGTTTCTGGGCTTCGCCAACTTTTACCGCCACTTCATCAGGAACTTCAGTAAGGTTGCTGCACCCCTCTCAAGACTCACCTCTGTCAACATTAAGTTCTTCTGGACCCCTGAGGCTAATGAGGCTTTTCGCAAACTCAAGTCCCTGTTCACCTCTGCTCCCATCCTCATCCAGCCAGACCCTGAGAAGCAGTTTGTTGTGGAGGTTGATGCGTCAGACACTGGGAGCTGTCTTGTCGCAAACAGCTGGTTCTGTCCCTCCTCATTGTTTATATCCAATGATGTAGCCATTCCAATGATAGGATTATTCTCTCGGAGGTTATGGAGCAACTGCAGGGCCACACTATGCTTCAGCCTTGCCATGACCTGATGACCTTCACCACTGTCTCAGTTCTAGTGCTTGCATAGCGGGTTCTCATCTCCAGTCACTTCTCGGGAAACCTAACAAACACGTTCTCTCTCCCAACCCGTCACATGTTGACGATCGGTCAGGGCCCCTCCCCGTCACACTATTACGGACAGGGTACCCCTTGAGAGTCAGTTTTCAATGGGCTGGGCGTCCCATTGACTTGCATAGAGCTCCCTGAACGCTGGTAATAGACGAGTTGGGATCGCGGCGAAATGCGCGCCGCAGATCCATTCTCACAGCGTTTATTAACCTTTTTCTCAATATCAAGCAACACTTATTGTTTTTATTTCTTTATTTTAATTGAATAATGTAGGACTTTTGTTGCCGTCAGTTATGGTGAGAGTAGAGGCTCAGAATACTGAAATCTGTATTGTTTCACCGTTTTTTCCTTCTAATTTTGTATTATTTTCTAAACCACACACTGTTATTTACTCAACAATAACACATAATTATCCTTGTGTTTATTTATTTGTTTGATTAATAAACAAAAGTTGGAGTCCGTCAGGACCGAGGGTCAGAGCAGCTCTTAGTAGTTGCTTTAGAGAATGTTACACCCGGAAGTAAGTATTCTCTCCGCTTCGCTTGACAAACCCCGTGATAGTCCTCAAGCTCTGTGATTGGATGTTTGAGTGTGCGCCGAGGGTTACGCCGAGCGTCGAACAGCACTTCGAAATGGGATGGAACCACGCAGACTGTCCAAAACTGGATTTGCGGGTCCACCCCGCCATAAAAAAACATATAATTAATAAATGGGTGAAAATTGCTGGTGCCCATAATGGGCAGCATTAATATATACCCACATGACAGCTAAGGTCAGAAGAGATTTATTTAACAGCTGGTATTATGTCTTTGACCCCTCCTGTTGTCAATTGATAAGCCTGAAACATGCACTTGTCAAGGTTCAGAGGCAACTTTTGCAAATATGGCAGTAGCCATCGATCATCTTAAGATATACTTTATTGATCCCAAGTTGGAAACATTTGCGTTATATCAGCATGTGTATCTTATTCAAAATAAGACCTTAACCTAAAGTATTCTTTAATTTTTAAATAAAGCCTTCCCAGCTAGAAATGTTTGGTTCTAAAAACATTATGAGAATGTTACAGTCATTGTTCTAGGAAGGTTTTCAGCGGGAAGTTTTTGTTTGGTTCCCAGAACGTTCTTCTGAAAGGTAGGACCCATCCTTCATGACCATAGGTGAGGGTAGGAACGAAAATGGCCCGGTAGACAGAGAGCTTTGCCTTCTGGCTCAGCTCTCTTTTTTCGTCACAATGGTGCGGTAAAGTGACTGCAGTACCGCTCCCGCTGCTCCGATTCTCCGGCCCATCTCACGCTCCATTGTTCCCCCACTCGAGAACAAGACCCCGAGATACTTGAACTCCTTCACTTGGGGTAAGGACTCATCCCTACTTGGAGTGGACAGTCCATCGGTTTCCTGCTGAGAACCATGGCCTCAGATTTGGAGGTGCTGATCCTCATCCCAGCCGCTTCACACTCGGTTGCGAACCGATCCAGTGAGTTCTGAAGGTCGCAGACCGATGAAGCCATCAGAACCACATATTCTGCAAAAAGCAGTGGTGCAATCCTTAGTCCACCGAACTGCAGACCCCCTCCCCCCCGACTACGCCTCGAAATCCGATCCATGTATATTACAAACAGGATTGGTGACAAAGCGCAGCCCTGGCGGAGGCCAACCCTCACCGGAAATGGGTCCGACTTACTGCCGAGGATCCGGACACAGCTCTCGCTTTGGGAGTACAGAGATTGGATGGCCCTGAGTAGAGATCCCCTCACCCCATACTCCTGCAGCACCTCCCACAGTAACTCCCTGGGAACCCGGTCATACGCCTTCTCCAAGTCTACAAAACACATGTAGACCGGATAAGCGTACTCCCAGGCCCCCTCCAGGCCCCCTCCAGGATTCTTGTGAGAGTAAAAAGCTGATCCGTTGTTCCACGACCAGGACGGAATCCGCATTGTTCCTCCTCAATCTGAGGTTCGACAATCGGCCTGACCCTCCTTTCGAGTACCTTAGAGTAAACTTTCCCAGGGAGGCTGAGTAGTGTGATGCCTCTGTAATTGGCACACACCCTCTGGTCCCCCTTTTTGAAAAGGGGAACCACCACCCCGGTCTGCCACTCCTTCGGTACTGTTTCCGACTTCCACGCAACATTGATGAGACGTGTCAACCATGACAGTCCCTCAACACCCAGAGCCTTCAGCATTTCTGGGCGGATCTCATCCACCCCCGGGGCTTTGCCACTGTGGAGTTGTTTGACTACCTCAGCGACCTCCCCCCGGGAGATTGGTGTTGATCCCCCGTCATACTCCAGCTCTGCCTCTAACATAGAGGGCGGAGTTGTCGGGTTCAGGAGTTCCTCAAAGTGTTCCTTCCAACGCCCCAACACTCCATCAGTTGAGGTCAACAACGTCCCATCCTTACTGTACACAGCTTGGATGGTTCCCTGCTTCCCCCTCCTGAGGTGTCGGACAGTTTTCCAGAACAACTTTGGTGCCGCCCGAAAGTCCTTTTCCATGTCTTCTCCGAACTTCTCCCACACCCGCTGCTTTGCCTCGGCCATGGCCGAGGCTGCTGCCCTTCGGGCCTGTCGGTACCTTGCAACTGCCTCGGGAGTCCCCCGGGATAACAAATCCCTGAAGGCCTCCTTCTTCAGTCGAACGGCTTCCCTGACCACCGGTGTCCACCAGGAGGTTCGAGGGTTACCGCCCCTTGAGGCACCTAAGACCTTGAGACCACAGCTCCCCGCCGCGGCTTCGGCAATAGAGGCTTTGAACACCGACCACTCTGGTTCAATGTCCCCAACCTCCACAGGAATGCCCGAAAAGCTCCGCCGGAGGTGTGAGTTGAAGGCCTCCTGAACTTGGGCCTCCTCCCGACGTTCCCAGTTCACCCGAACTACACGTTTGGGCTTACCAGGTCTATCCAGAGGCTTCCCCCGCCACTCGATCCAACTCACCACCAGATGGTGATCAGTTGACAACTTCGCCCCTCTCTTTACCCGAGTGTCCAAAACATACGGCCTCAGGTCCGATGATACAATAACGAAATTGATCATGGACCTTCTGCCTAGGGTGCTCTGGTACCACGTACACTTATGAGCATCCTTATGTTCGAACATGGTGTTTGTTATGGCCAATCCATGACTAGCACAGAAGTCCAGTAACAAACCACCATTCCGGTTCAGATCAGGGGGGCCGTTCCTCCCAATCACGCCCCTCCAAGTGTCTCCATCGTTGCCCACATGTGCGTTGAAGTCTCCCAGCAAGATTAAAGAGTCCCCTTCAGGAGCCCCATACAGGACTCTTTCCAGGGTCTCCAAGAAGGCTGTGTACTCTGAACTGCTGTTTGGTGCATAAGCACACACAACAGTCAGAGTTTTCCCCCCCATAACCCGCAGGCGTAGGGAGGCGACCCTCTCGTCCACTGGGGTAAACTCCTTCAACGAAGCACCCAACCGGGGACTTGTGAGTATCCCCACACCCGCCCGGCGCCTCCCACCTTGAGCAACTCCGGAGAAGAATAGAGTCCAACCCCTATCCAGAAGTAAGGTTCCAGAGCCGACGCTGTGCGTAGAGGTGAGCCCAACCAGATCCAACTGGTACCGCTCCACCTCCCGCACAAGCTCCGGCTCCTTCCCCCCCAGAGAGGTGACGTTCCACGTCCCCAAAGCCAGCTTCTGTCGCCCGGGTCTGGTCCGTCGAGACCCTCTGCTTTCACTGCCACCCTTCTGGCAGCGCACCCGACCCCATCGCTGTTTCCCGTAGGTGGTGGGCCCGCGGGACGGAGAAGCGGAGGTGTTGCCCACGTTGCCTTTTCGGGCTGTGCCCGGCCGGGCTCCGTGGCAAGCCCGGCCACCAGACACTCGCCGACGAGTCCTCCTTCTGGGCCTGGCTCCAGAAGGGGACCCCGGGCTTCCTCCGGGCCGGTTATCCTCACTTCTTGGTTTTTCTTTCATGAGGTCTTTTTGAACCAATCTTAGTCTGGCCCCTTGCCCGAGACCAATTTGCCATGGGAGACCCTACCAGGAACACAAGGTTCCAGACAACACAACCCCCAGGTTCATCAGGGCACACTAACCTCTCTACCACGGTAAGGTGCTGGTTCTTCAGAGAGGCCAATTTAGATTTTTATGTTGCCAGAATGTTATTATTTTAGAGAAGGATAACATGGTTTATGTTTAAAAAAGTATGCAAATATTCTGTGGTAACAATTTACTAAAATATGTTTACATTATTAGAACATAAAGACATAATATTCCTGTAATTGTTCAACTCAAAATTCCTGGGTAAGTTGACTGACCACTGTGGTCATTAGGATGATTATGATAGTTTAATTAACTATTGGAATTTGACTATTAACACATGTAAAAGGATGACTCGGAATCAGCTGGTGAAAGTAACATTTGTTTATTAGAAAAGGGGAACTGGGAGTGGAGGTTGGTTATGGCAGCAGTGGGAAACAGTTGTTCCAGGGTGGGTAAAGAGGCCTGGCTGGTCTTGGGAATGTGGAAGGCCTTGGATTCCTCCTGGGAGAGACACACAAATCAGTGTGAGGCAAAAGTAGGCAAAGTTGTCAAAGAATATGCTGGTAAAAAGCTAGAGCGGCACGCAACAAACCGTTCACTGCAACAATCCGGCAGGGAATGAGTGCAGGCTGCAGGTTTTCATAGTGTGGCTGATGAGCAGGTTGCAGGTGTGGTTGATTGGAGATTGCTCCCAGCCGTGTAGAGCAGACCAGCAGGCAGGTGGTGGGGGGGGGGGCACTGACCCACTAACAGGGGTTTCAGGGACGGGCAGTGATAGTCGGTCCGTTCTTCTATATGTCCGTCTTTGGTGTTCTAAGTGTTATTCGATCCATATGACAATAGAGATATGTGCATAAACAACAAAAACACTTGGGGTATAATGTTCGAACAATGTTATCACCAAACATTTTAAGAATGTTTTTAGAGAACCTTATCCTACCTTTCAGAAGTACATTCTAGGAACCAAAATAAAACTTCTCGATGAAACCATTGCTAGAACAATGAATGGTAAAATTCTCTAAATGTTTTTAGAACCAACAATGTCTAGCTGGGAACTCAGACTTGCCTACGCAAACATGCAATATCATGAATTACGTGCTTGTTTTTTTCTAAAAAGGAAAATGTGGTGACATCAGATTTATTTTAAACATCCTTTTCAAACAAATGCAACAAGTTCTAATAAGGTTTTAAAGAAACGTCTTAATCTGATGTTCAAAGAACCTTTTTAGGATGTTTATTTTTTCAAATAATGTTCCTATAAGGTTTAAGGTTAACTAAGACATAACGTTTGAACTGCAACATTCAGAGGATGTTTTGAGGATGTTATTGAGACCTGAGATGACAGAACGTTTTTTTATAAAATGTTCCTTTAATGTGATATGTTAACAAAGGTGGAACGTTTTGCCTGCAACATTCTAAGGATGTGATTTGGATGTTGTTGGGTAACACATTAAAGATGTTCTTTATAAAACGTTCCCTCAATGTTACATGATAATAAATAAAGAACATTCTCCAAGCAACATTCTGAAAATGTTTTCAGGATGTTATTGAGGCCTGAGATGACATTTTATAAAATGTTCCTTTAATGTGATATGTTAACAAAAATGGAACGTTTTGCCTGCTACATTCTAAGGATGTGGAATCACACAGCTGTTACAGACAGGTATAAACACATTGATTGTGGGCATTTTGCATGATAGGTCACCTTTAAATGATTTATTCAAGCTTGCAATGATTTGAACACACATCCCCAGTCACCTCATATCGGCATCGCAACCACAACCTCACACACTGGTACTGAATGTGCATCAAAGTGTTCCGATCCAACCAAATATACCAAAAGATGAATGTAAACGACAGAAGAAGCGATCGAAATGTGTATTTCCTGGTTATTCGACAAAGGCCACGCCCCTGATACATCTGCCTACCATTATATAATATCACCAGTTGTTTGTCCCACATTTTATTCGGTAACACCGGCGCTGTTGTTATTAGAATCTGGTGCTGACTGCTCTATATAAGAAGATGTTTCTACAATAATTTGGAGGGAGAGTCCTCTCCTGTCAGACTGAGAGGCTGATGACTACAGCTCAGTGAGGTAAAGGAGAGTATTTAGATGGTTCACTTTATCTCAGTGTATCATTGTAAATACATTTGAATAAGCTCATTAGCTAATGCTAATTGCGAGCTAGCAATGCTAGCTGGCGCTAACTGTGAGCTGATACTAAATGCTAGCAGAAGCTAATTTCTAACTGTACTTGTAAAAGAAGCTGATAGCATAGTGCTGGAGTCCGTGAGGATTGTCTGGTGCTCTCCTCGGCTCCGCACGTTCCTTTGCAGAGCTGAATAAATTATAAAGGAAGAAATCACTGCACCAGGATAACAGATAAACAATGATCTGTTTTAATGGTAAAATACAATCAATCAATCAATCAATCAATCAATCAATGTTTATTTATATAGCCCAATATCACAAATGTTACATTTGTCTCAGTGGTCTTCACAGTTTGTACAGAATATCAGTATGACAATACGACACCCTCTGTCCTTAGACCCTCACATCGTACAAGGAAAAACTTCCAGAGAAAACCCACAGTTTAAAGGGGAAAAATGGGAGAAACCTCAGGGAGAGCAACAGAGGAGGGATCCCTCTCCCAGGACGGACAGACGTGCAATAGATGCCGTGTGTAAAAGAAAGATAATACATTTGCAACATAGGTAGTCCAAATGTTTGCAAATGCATGTGTGTGTAATAGGAAGATGAATCCACGAGGACATCCATCTAGGACTTATGATCCAGGACCACAGCAACAGCCACGACTGAAGATCCGGGCTCGCGACCCAGGACACAGGACTGCAGCAACAGGATCATCCATGGCTCCGGATCCCGGCGTATATAGACCCCAAAAAGAAAGAAATTTGGGGAAGCTGGGTTAATCGGAACATGAGAGTACACAGGTACAGACAGAGAGAAGGAAGAAGTAAGATGTCCCCTGACAAACTAAGCCTATATCAGCAAAACTAGGGGCTGAATCTAATCAGCCCTAACTATAAGCTTTATCAAAAAGGAAGGTCTTAAGCGCACTCTTAAAAACGGATAGGCTGTCTGCCGCCCGAACACAAACTGGAAGCTGATTCCACAAATGTGGAGCTTGATAAGAAAAGGCTCTGGCTCCCATTGTACTTTTAGAGACTCTAGGAACAACCAACAACCCTGCGTTCTTGGAACGCAATGCCCTAGTAGGACAGTAGGGTATAATGAGTTCTTTAAGGTAAGATGGCGCCTGCCCATTAAGGGCTTTGTAGGTGAGAAGAAGAATTTTAAATTCTATCCTGTGTTCTATAGGGAGCCAGTGTAAGGCAGCCAGAACAGGAGTAATGTGGTCCCTTCTCCTAACTCTAGTTAGTACACGAGCTGCAGCATTTTGAATCAGCTGAAGCGACTTAACTGACTTCTTGGTACACCCTGATAATAAGGAGTTACAATAATCCAGCCTTGAAGTAACAAATGCATGGACTAGTTTCTCTGCATCGTTTTGAGGCAAGATATGCCGGATTTTTGCAATGTTACGTAGATGGAAGTAGGCGGTCCTTGAAATTGATTTTATGTGGGCATTAAAGGATAAATCCTGATCAAATATAACACCAAGATTCCTTACAGTCTCACTGGAGGCCAAATTAATGCCATCCATAGTTAGTATATCTTTAGTTAATTTGTCTCGTAGATTCTTCGGGCCGAGTACAATAACTTCAGTTTTGGTCGTGTTTAACATCAAAAAGTTTAAGGTCATCCACGTTTTTAAGTCCTTAAGGCAGTCTTGAATTTTATTTAGATGATTCATTTCATCAGGCTTGATTGATAAATAAAGTTGAGTATCATCCGCATAACAATGAAAATATACAGAATGATTCCTTATAATATTGCCTAACGGAAGCATATACAATGTGAACAAAATAGGTCCGAGCACTGAGCCCTGTGGCACTCCATGGCTAACTTTGGTTTGCGTCGAAGATTCATCGTTGACACGTACAAACTGAGAGCGTTCAGATAGATAGGACCTAAACCAGCCTAGAGCAGTTCCCTGTATGCCAACTCAGTGCTCTAGTCTTTGCAATAGGATGTCATGGTCGATAGTATCAAATGCAGCACTGAGATCGAGCAAGACAAGAATAGAGACAAGTCCTTTGTCTGAGGCTATTAGAATGTCATTTGTGACTTTAACCAGAGCTGTCTCTGTGCTATGATATACATTTATACAACAATACAACAATACAAAATAAGGAGTACTCCTGCTCTTTCTCCCTGCTGTCTGGTCAGCGAGTGGACAAAGAGAAAGAAAAAAGGATGTCACAGAAACATATCACAGTTTCAAAGCGGGAGGAGTTGTCCAGCAACTCCCTTAAGGAGATCATTGATTGGCTCAGCCGAGGGGCCCGGAAACCACAGTCTCTTAAGAGATAACACATACATTTGGTGTCGGGTACCAACCCCTCTGCAAAACAAGTTCCTTATCTCTTTGGATCTTCTGCGGAATGCACACACACACATTCTCTCCCCTCCTCCTCAGTGGCCTCCTCAGTTTAACACACATTTTTTCACATTACGATTTGGCGTTTTCAAGATATGTTTTAAGATATAGTTGTTTATAGTTGGCTAATTTAAGTAAATACAAGAAGATCACTTTAATCCCCCTTTTGATCTCATCTCAAGAGATCAATTTACACAAGGCATTCACATTATAACATTATAAACTGGGATTTAGAGCACTTTAAACATTCGGGAACAGCTCCACATAAAAACTTCATATGACAGTGGAGAGAGACCAAAATATGTAAAAAAAACTGCATCTTTGTCTTCATATCCGTCCTCTCCCTCTGAGGCATAAGCCAAAAGTGTTACAGTATCCGAGAGGACCCAAACGCAGGACACGGCAGAGTGTTGGAAAAAGGTTTTATTTAAAGTGGAGGAGCGTGGGGAATAATCCGTCTGGAATGGTGAATGGTGGTGGCTGGTGATGACTTCACGGCGTCCGGAGAGTAATCCTGAGGCACAAGAAGAAACACGTAAGAGGAACGTTCAGTATAGAGGAAATAGCTAATAATGCTAAAACGGCTAAGAAGGCTGAGAGTTTTACCACTGGGGTTAAACAACGATCTGGCGCTGACAGGTTGTGGAGCCTCCGCTGATATAGCATTGGTAAGTGCTGATGGGAATCCGGTGTGTAGTAGGGGAGGGTGCACAGCTGATTGCAGCAGGTGGAGGTTTGAGCCGGGAGCCGGGAGTGACAGCCACCACGCCCACACAACACAGATAGGGAAAGGGAAAACAACACAAGGGAGGCGGCTGGAAGAGTACAGCCACCACAAAAAGGGGCATTTGGTATGAAGGGGGAGGAGCAGATTTTCCTTCAATGCTGGAACTGATTAGTTTGACACATAATGAGCGGATGCACGGTATACAACAACAACCACATGTTACTAAAATGGCAATAAAAGTAGCTATACAAATCAAAAGAGACATTATTAAACCTTCCCATTGACCAAACATGTTAGTAAACCATTCTTCCAAGGGATTGTGGATTCCTGATTGTTCATGCATAGTTTTGGATAGTGTGCGAAGGCCTTCTAAAGCCTTTGTGACGGAACCGTCCGAAGCCGTATTGTTTGGAATGAAAGTACAACACATATCACCAAACATTGAACACCCACCCCCTTTCTCAGCTAACACCATGTCAAAAGCCATTCTAGACCCAATGTTGCACAAAGGTAAACATTATACCTGCGCCATGATGCCTTATCAGTGCCACATTTTATGATGTCACACAGATCGAATTGGTATGTTCTGGAGCTGCCTTGGACATAGTTTACTTCAAGACCTCCAAAATTGGGGAAACATTTCTTAGGTGTGTTAGTAACGTGTCTAATTCTAGTTCAGTCAGACAACTCACGTGTTCCTTTAACATGTTTATTAGAAGCAGCATATAGTTGAGTTTGGCGATTAGGCTCGGGCATCATCACTCCCTAGATATACATAGCACGATGAGTGATGATCAAATAACTAACCCCCGAGCCTACAGGTGGAAGCTGGGGTGGAAGCTGGGGTGGTGGTGGGGCAGGCAAGCAGCAGCGACGTAAAGGTAGCTGCGGCAATAGCAGCAGCAAGCAATGCATGGAGAGAGAACTGGCAGGTTAAATAGAGCGGCATATTAAGGAGACTCTGTTGGTTGGTTGTAGAGTGGCAAGGGGCGTTATGTATGAATGCAGCATAAGTGCTCGAGTTGACTGCCTGAACTAGCTCGCAGGCTTCGCCCCATTTCTTAACCCTGCTGGTGTAGGAATGGCGTCTGGATGGTCAATGGATTCACATAAGATAAAAATAATGGCAACAGTCACAGTATTAAACAGGGCTAAGCCTGCGAAACATTTCCAGTTACCATACATAGTTATGCTGTTAGCCTCAATTCTTCTGGTATCAATAAAACGTATGTGCTAACGTACGGTATTAAACCCAAGTTATTAAGAGTGCTGTGGACCAATGGGTCATTTAACCCTGACCCTTTAAGGGTTACAATATACATACAGTAGGACAAAGAGACTATTATTCCTAATGCTAGTAGCAACCAACAGGTTATCAGGAAATTCAGGGCTCCTTCAAATATCTTCTCTTCTTCTCTGAAATGTTTTGGTCTCTGTGTCAGCACTACACAAGGTCATTAAAACGTAAAAAATATCCCTTAAATATGGGCTTTAGAAAACAACTCCCTAAATGTGGGATCAAAAATGGGATGTTAGGTTTGGCTTATAGCAACCTGATCACCCCGCGGAGGATCGTTATCCTTTCTCCTAGTCCCCAGCTTCCTCTTCACCCAGACTGCTGACGGCAGCTTCTGGGCTGGCGATAGGAGTGATGTCCTCTGGTTTCTTCTCCTCTGGTCCGCTGATGGCGGCTTCCGGGTCGACCTCCTCTGCGAGGGCCACGTCCGTCCCGATGTCGTCTAGGGTCCTTCCAGGTGGTTTCCCCGCCGCACACTGGCTCCAGTGGTACCAGATGTCCCCCTTTCCTTCTAGGCGGACAGTGTGGGATGTCCTCTGGGTCACTCTGTAGGGGCCGGAGAACCTGGGTCTTAGCCACTTGGGTCTGATGACCTTCAGCCAGATGAACTCCGCTGTGTTGGCCTCGTGCTTCTCGGGTCCCCCTTTGGCCTCTGCAACCTGAGTGGAAAAGTCTGACCCCAATCCCTTACATTGCTGGAAATAAGGTTTCGACCTCATGACCTCTACTTTCTTTCCTACACTCGGGGCTCCTGGGCCTGGGAACTGGTGACCATGGGTCAGTTCAAATGGGGAGAAACCTGTCTATTATCAAGCTGAAAAATGAATACTGAAATCCAACATACTGTCATCAAATGTCTTTCTATTATGAATTTAAATTAAATGTATATCCCCATAATGACCTAAACAATAAACTCTATGGCTTTTACTTCTTTACCAGGCTAGTTACAAGATGTTGTCTAAATTAAACTCTGTCTCATTACATTACTATGTTTTAGCTTAACTGTAATATGTTCTTTCTACATTTCAAACCTCAGGTACTCTAATATCTGTTGAAATATTAAAAAATGGTTTCATTATCACAGGTCAACTTCTTCGGTATTCCATTCTGGAATTACATCTCTCACAGTAGCCCCTTGGCCACTGATTCTGCATCTCTGTTACCTGTCATTGTAATCAATGGTCAGATTGAACATCCAAGTTGGGGCGGCAGGTTTCTTTCAGTCCCTAAATGAAAAATGTAGCTTGTGAATTTGACAGCCATGTTGATACAATACATTACACGCTCCCCCTTTTTACACATGAACTCATGTGTAACAAAATCCTGTAATGGGAAGAAAACGTTAAGGTAATCATTGATTATAAGAAAATACCAAACATTATTCACACATTTACATCCATTATTTTCCACAGTAAACACTTCAGTGAAAATAAGTGTTTCTCTCCGTCTTTCAGTCCTAAAAGAAACAGAATCTTCACATTTTAGTTTGAGTTTTACATTTGCACACCGCCAGCTCCTGTGGGAGTACAATAGCATCAAGTAGATTAGAAACGGGTCACATGTGCGGTTTCCCCTTTTTGTGGAAATTTTAGGAAACCTCTCGTTTCCCTTGGAGCTCCAAAATAATATGTTAGTCCAAAAACATGCTTGGTTAGTAATTGTTTTAGAATCAGTTACACGGATCACATGCCGGCATTCATTCACACTCACACTGTCTGGTTGTCAGGTCAGGTTTGGTCAGGTACACCCCAGAGTCAGTCATTGACAGTGCTTTTGTCACACTGTCAGTCAGGTTTAAAGGTCATTTGGTCTCGGTCTTTTGGCCATGTCGTGCTCTGCAGAGTCTTCACAAAAATATATCATATGCGGAGCGCCATTCCTTATTCATTCACGATTTCAACTATGATTTTCAAGATGGTTCTAACTTTTTATTGGGACTTCCGCCTCCCACCTTTCCTGAAACTTGGTACAAAACTCACTTCCTTAGAGTACTACTACTACTGCAATTCATTTACACCTAATTAGTATTAAAATGTCTAATAGATCTATTTCAGGTTACTTGTGCACATAACTATTATCTTGAGTCAAACCATTACTAGGATCTGTGTAGCACTGCTATGCATTTCATAGCTCATTATACTCATTTATCTTCAATTCTGGTCTACTTAAAAAACAATGTTAACCTCTTCAGCAGTGTGTGGAACCCTGGGTGCCCGAACATGCAACAATTACTCCCTCCTTTATCAAGGATTTAAAAACAGAAGTAATTTCGTATTTCCATCTCAAAGCCCTCCTATGGTAATAACTATGCCACAATGGTGAAATCAATACTTTAGATTGGAATACTATATTTGGCTTGGCACTAGCTCTCCTTTTAACATTATCCATACAAATAAAGATTTGTCTGATCTTATAGAGTGGTTCCTAAAACTATCCTTTTAATGGTGATCAATATTGTAACAAATGAGATCACTACTTTATTCACACGTGAATACAAATCTCATAAAGAAAAATGTGTTAACATGATGAAAAGATTGAAGAATATGGTTATACTCCTAACTCCAAAACACCCACTGCTTAAAGTGTAGTGCATTTTTCCATCATGTCTCCCCCTTTATCCCTCAGTGTGTTTTAGGATGATTTTCTCATTTCACTTTAATAGTTTCCTCTTTACTGCTATTTTTAATTTACCAATTGATTAATTCATGGGTAATACATATTTTTATCTTTACTTAAATCAAGTCAATTCAATTTCTTTAAATGTGGTTCTTTTTATTTGAATAAGTGTGTTTATGTGCAAACTCACTCATTCCGATGTATTCCCTTCCCGTCTCCTCTGGTTTATCTCGAGCCGTGATCCCGGCCTCCTCACATTCTGCTCGACCAACTCCTCTGATTCTGACTCCTCCCCCTTTGTCCATCAGCTCTTGAATCCATCCGCTGTAACTCTTGTATGCAGCCATCTGCCCAGTTACATCTGCAGCCCCCATCATGCCACTGTTCTCGTACTGCTTTGCATTTCATCTCCTCCTTTTCAGTCTCTCTGCTGCTTTATGGAACTTTGGTTCGGGCTGCCACAGGTGGAAATTGTTCTGGATGCAGTTCTGGATGCAGTCTTGTTGTTGTTGGTTCAGCTCTGGTTTTCTGTTTGTTCGATGGAGAAGGAGGAGTCTCCTGTTGGGTTAGGTCTTTTGTCTGCTTGGAGGGTCGGGGTCGTAGCCTTTCTGACTCAGAGGGGGAGTCCGGGTCTCGGGACGCACTACCCATAGGAAGTATAGCACACTGAGGTTAAATAAATCCAACCCTTTCCACTCTGTCTTTTCTAGTCATACTCTCTGTCTTAGTTGTTAAATGCCATCTAAACAACACAATTAATGTCTACTAATGTTATTAGAAAAACTCACTCTAAAAATTATTTCATCCATTGCTACATATTTACCCAACATAACTCTTTCAGGAAACAATTTTCTCCTATAAATTGGAATACATGTTTCAAGCATCATATATTTCACACACTACGAAAGAACATCTCCATACTTTCTCCAATATTCTAAATCCCACTGTTACTTAGAACAGTAGTAAACTTGCAGAGCACACCAATCAGATCACAGTAATATAATTTGACCCAAGTGTAGGCCTATGTCTACTTTCCATTATACTTATTACTTTTGGTGAACATTTATTTATTTTATGTATATTTCTTGTCCCTGATATGCATACAATTTGAGTGTAAAAATGTGTCTCTCAATGTATTTACACTCTACGGATTCTTGAGTTTACTCGTCTCCTGGTGCTGTCGTTACTAAAAATGTTAGCAAACACAAAACTCCAACTACAACATTTATAGATAAACTGATTTAGCAAAATGAACTATTTTCTAATTCACAATGTGACAAAAGAACAATGATTTCTCTTTCACAAGATGGTGGTCTAACAGAATGACTCTTGACCTCATGGGGTCAAATAAATTGGATGCTGATCAAACTTAACATGTGGCCTGAAGAACAAAAGGACCTCTTAATATTAACACAACAGACTCTCAGAGATGAGATCTTGCCATGAGGTGGCTGACTTTAAAATGAACTGTGACAAAGAAAACATAAACAAAACAACTTAATCTAATCTCAATGTTCATGTACACCATCACTGTGTATTTAATCAGTAGTTACCGGTTGTATCTTTACTCAAACTATTTCACCATCTAGTAATGCCAACTGACTAGCTAACTAGCTTAGCAGTATAGCATTAACCTCATGTGACTGGGGGAAAGGGAGGGGAACACTCAACATGTGCAGATAAAAACCACACTGCTTGGAGACTGAGTTCAATAAAAAATTAAACCATACGACTTGGAGTCTGGCTTCAATAAAAATGTAATCAGACAAGGCCAGTTCATAACACTTAGGGCTGAGCCTAACTTTCCCAACGTCTCATCTCCTATACTTTTATCATAGTTCCTTGTCTCCCCCTTTTTGATTCCACTGAGAATCAATCTCTCAGTCTGTCCCCATTGTTCTCGGAAACTTCCAGGAATTTGGACATCTGAATTATTCTCCTCAAACTGTCCTTCCATGTTGACTTCGCTTTTATTTATCTGACTAGGTGTTGTGACTCGACAGATATGTTAGGTTTAGTTATGTTTTTACTCTAGTTTGTGTTTTGATCTTGTCACTTCCTGTTTTTATTTTGAAAGTAATCTTTCCTCTCATTCCAGATCCCACATTTCCTGCCTTTGTGTGTTTCCCGCCCTTGAGATTGCTTGGCCCTGCCGTGATAGTTTTCACCTGTGATCATCCCCCTCACCTATAAATAGCCCTTGTGTTTCTTTGTTCCCTTGTCAGTTCGTTATGTTTCATGTCGTGAGAACCTGGGCCTTTTTGACTCCTGATACCTACCTGGAGATTTATACCTTTTGCCAAGTGAGTTGTTGTGTTGCTGTACAACTTAGTTTTGGTTATTTAACTACTTTCTATTTTTTGAAAGTACGATTTAGTTTTTGTTATTAAAGAACATTCTATTTTTGGACAACTGTCTTCAGGTCCTGCTTTTGGGTCCTGTGTCCTGTGTCTCGGTTCACAACAGTACGAACTGACCAAAATATGGACTCAGCGGATTCAGAGACAGTGAAGATAGCTCTGCGAGCTCAAGGAACGAGACTACACCAGCATGAGGAGCAGCTGGGCGTCATCAACCTGGGGGTGAGGGACCTCACCGGCCGTCAGGAAGATTTTCAAGCCTCCGTCAATAATCAGGTGAAGAGAGCAAAGACTGGAGATCTGGGAGAGTTAAGGGATGGGGAGAGGACTGCAAGCATTTCTGTTTTCTGACATTTCTGAGAGACAATAAGACTGGTGACAACACTCCCCATGCTAGAAGGATTGAGACCCAAGATGTTGTTCAGATTGCATGTACAGAAATTACTGGGGCTATCCAAGTACAGGAGCAAGATTTCCCTGACAAGTCCAAGGTGCCCAGTTGCTATTGGGACCTGAAGGAAGTTTTTAGTAAAGCCCGAGCCACTGCCCTGCCACCACATAGGCCTAATGACTGTGGTATAAACTTGGTACCTGGCTCCCCCATTCCCAAGGGTCGCATCTACTCTCTTTCCGGACCTGAAAGGGAGGCCATGAACAATTATATTGAGACCTCCTTGCAGGCCGGACTCATTCGCCCTTCCTCGTCACCGGCGGGCTTCTTTTTCGTCGACAAAAAAGATGGATCACTCCGGCCCTGTATAGACTACAGCCCTATGAACGCAATCACCATCAAAAACAGGTACCCTCTCCCACTCATCTCCTCTGCCTTTGAACTTTTGCAAGACGCCAACATTTTCACCAAACTGGATTTAAGGAATGCGTATCATTTGGTGAGAATCAGGGAGGGGGACGAATGGAAGACTGGATTTAACACACCAAGTGGACACTATGAGTACCTAGTGATGGCTTTTGGCTTGACAAATGCACCGGCAGTGTTTCAGGCCCTCATAAATGAGGTGTCGGGGGACTTCCTGAATAAGTTTGTGTTTGTATATCTTGATGACATTTAGATTTTTTCTCCTGACAACATAACCCACCAGCAGCATGTCCGTCAAGTCCTTGACCGCCTGCTACAGAACCAACTTTATGTTAAAGCAGAGAAGTGCGAATTCCATGTCCAAACCACATCGTTCCTGGGTTTCATCATTGCCCCCGGTCAAATCAAGATGGACCCTGCCAAGGTCAGTGCCGTGGCCAGTTCCTGTCAACAGGAAACAACTACAGCAGTTCCTGGGGTTTGCACATTTTTATAGACGTTTCATCAGAAATGTCAGTTCTATTGCTTCCCCGCTACATGTACTTACCTCTCCTCATGTCCCTTTTGAATGGAACTCCAAAGCTGCTAACGCTTTTCAAGGCCTAAAGGAGATGTTCACCTCTGCTCCCATCCTCACCATCCCAGATCCACTTCGACAGTTCGTAGTAGAGGTGGATGCCTCTAACCTCGGTGTGGGGGCAGTTCTCTCTCAGCGGGCTGCAAAGGATAATAAGCTCCATCCCTGCGCTTATCTCTCCCGTAAGTTGTCCCCAGCGGAAAGGAACTACGACATGGGCAATCGTGAACTACTGGCAGTGAAACAAGCCTTGGAGGAGTGGAGACATTGGCTAGAGGGGGCCGCTCAGCCATTCCTGGTATGGACAGATCACAAAAACCTTGAATACATAAAAAAGGCTAAGAGACTGAATTCACGTCAGGCTAGATGGACGCTTTTTTTCAGTCGTTTTGATTTTACCTTGTCATTTAGACCTGGCTCCCAGAACACCAAGCCAGATGCCTTATCCCGTCTGTTTGACCCTGAGCCTGCTGCCAAGAAACCAGAACCCATCCTACCACTGAACCGTGTGGTAGGAGCGGTAACTTGGCAAATAGAAAAAGAGGTGCAGCAAGCAAATGTTGAGAGCCCAGCACCTAGTGAGTGTCCGCCTAATAGGCTGTTTGTTACAGTGCCCTTACGCTCCAAGATCATTCACTGGGCTCACACGTCCTTGCTCACTTGTCATCCTGGGGTTAGAGGAACCATGTTCGCACTTAAGCAGCGTTTCTGGTGGCCGTCCATGGCTAAAGATGTTGGTGAATATGTGAATGCCTGTCCTGTTTGTGCTCGCAGCAAAATCTTCCAGGTCTCAGGCTGGGTTGCTACAGCCGTTGCCCATTCCTCAACGGCCCTGGTCTGACATATCCATGGACTTTGTTACTGGACTCCCGGTGTCTCAAGGTAATACCACTGTGCTAACAGTGGTAGATCGATTTTCTAAAATGACTCATTTTATTCCATTAACCAAGCTACCCTTGGCCAAGGAAACGGCATACATGGATTTCCCAGGGATATTGTGTCAGACCGGGGCCCACAGTTTGTTTCCAAGTTCTGGAAAGAGTTCTGCAGTCTCATTGGAGCCACTGCAAGCCTCTCCTCTGGGTATCACCCCCAGTCCAACGGAGAAACGGAGAGACTAAATCAAGTGTTGGAGACATGTCTGAGGTGCTTGGTGGCTCAGAATCCCTCATCGTGGAGCAAGCATCTAACCTGGGTGGAATACGCCCACAATTCTCTTCCTACCTCTGCCACAGGTCTGACTCCCTTCCAGTGCGCCTTTGGCTACCAACCACCCGTGTTTGCTGAGACTGAAAAGGAGGTCTTGGTCCCTTCTGCACATGCCCTGGTCAGACGTTGCCACCGCATCTGGGCGGCTGCCCGTCGAACCCTTGTAAGGAGTTCTTCTTCAATGAAAAGGGTGGTTGACCGACACCACCGGCCAGCTCCAGTGTACCAGCCTGGGCAGAAGGTTTGGTTGTCCACGAAAGATCTACCCCTCCATGTCGCTTCAAGAAAATTAGCCCCCAGGTTTGTTGGTCCCTTTCCAATAACGAAGATTGTGAACCCTGTGTCTGTGCGCCTGCGACTCCCCAGGTCCCTGCGGGTCCACCCTACATTCCACGTTGGGAAGATCAAGCCTGTCAAGGAAAGCAGTTTGGTGCCCGCAACTAAACCTCCGCCACCCCCCAGATTTGATGATGGTGGCCTTGTTTATACGGTCAAGAAACTGCTGGCAGTCCGGAGAAGGGGACGTGGCAGGCAGTTCCTCGTTGACTGGAAAGGCTATGGAGCAGAGGATAGGATGTGGATCCCTTCTCGCTATGTTGTGGATCAGGACTTGATCAGGGATTTCTACAGGAAACATCCTAATCTGCCTGGGCCGTCAGGAGACGTCCCTAGAGGGGGGGGGGGGGGGGGGGGTATTGTTGTGACTCGACAGATATGTTAGGTTTAGTTATGTTTTACTCTAGTTTGTGTTTTGATCTTGTCACTTCCTGTTTTTATTTTGAAAGTAATCTTTCCTCTCATTCCAGATCCCACATTTCCTGCCTTTGTGTGTATCCCGCCCTTGAGATTGCTTGGTCCTGCCCTGATAGTTTTCACCTGTGATCACCCCCCTCACCTATAAATAGCCCTTGTGTTTCTTTGTTCCCTTGTCAGTTCGTTATGTTTCATGTCGTGAGAACCTGGGCCTTTTTGACTCCTGATACCTACCTGGAGATTTATACCTTTTGCCAAGTGAGTTTTTGTGTTGCTGTACAACTTAGTTTTGGTTATTTAACTACTTTCTATTTTTTTTCTAAGTACCATTTAGTTTTTGTTATTAAAGAACATTCTATTTTTGGACAACTGTTTTCGAGTCCTGCTTTTGGGTCCTGTGTCCTGTGTCTCGGTTCATAACACTAGGTTAACATGTGTTCACTTGTATTTATTAATATACTGGACAATTCTTGTCGTTACTCTTAACGTACTTATTGTATTTACTTAAATGCCCTGTCCTCAATTCAGACATGCAAACGGTAGGAGTGTAAATTCAAAGTTTGAAACTGGAACAATACAAAAAATGTCCAGCAGAAATATCAATGTCTCTGTTTGTGTTGTTACACCCTGTCAGCCACTAGATGGCAGCAGCTGACCATGAATGAGCTTCTGTAGTGGGAAAACTTTATATTGTAGTGCAAACTTTATATACGTTAGATACTTTATATGCTTGTATACTTTATATGTAGTATAGACACTATGTAATGCAACCTTTATCTCTGTTACCTTACTGGGTAAAACTGGCTATAAAAGAGTTTCCATAATGATGTGTTTTCAAGCTTGCAACAGTTTCCATAATGTATTTCTAATTGTTAACCTTTCTAGAAACAGAAGTAAGATCCAACTCTTGACCCATGAGAAACAGAAGTACAGTCTGTACATAATGTTTCTAGCTCATGTCCTGTGTTTGGCCTATGAGTGACATGTTCAAGTTCATGGGGGGCCAAATCCAGAGTTGCTTCAAATGGCTTTTTGAAGTTTGCGTTACTCTCCTTTGGATTTTTTACATATAAGTCAATCTCAGCTCCTATGAGTTTCAATATCGTTATTCAATTTAGTCTTGGATGGAGACTCGATACTCCACTAGACTTCCCCAGCTAATTGCCGTGCGGGACTCGATACCACGCAACCAACACTACACTGCTTCACTTTTATGTTGTATAACTTTCCTAACACAGTAAAATATGCATTGTATATTCCACCGTAACTTTAAAACACTGTGAATCCCTCTGACAACTCTAAAATGTAGTGTAGCCAATCACAGACCTTCGGTAGAAACAGGCGTCCGTTACCTTTTTTTCGAATCACAGGGCCCTGCTTTCAGTTGTCAAAGATATTCGAAGCGTTGCCCCTCGACCTATTCCGGTCGCTCGTGCTCTTCCTCAGCCTCTGCTTGCAAAACCGTCGGGTCACCATTTTGCTGGAGTCCGTGAGGATTGTCTGGTGCTCTCCTCTGCTCCGCGCGATCCTTTTCAGAGCTGAATAAATTATAAAGGAAGAAATCACCGCACCAGGATAACAGATAAACAATGATCTGTTTTAATGGTAAAATACAACAATACAACAATACAAAATAAGGAGTACTCCTGCTCTTTCTCCCTGCTGTCTGGTCAGCGAGTGGACAAAGAGAAAGAAAAAAGGATGTCACAGAAACATATCACAGTTTCAAAGCGGGAGGAGCTGTCCAGCAACTCCCTTAAGGAGATCATTGATTGGCTCAGCCGAGGGGCCCGGAAACCACAGTCTCTTAAGAGATAACACAGATACATTTGGTGTCGGGTACCAACCCCTCTGCAAAACAAGTTCCTTATCTCTTTGGATCTTCTGCGGAATGCACACACACACATTCTCTCCCCTCCTCCTCAGTGGCCTCCTCAGTTTAACACACATTGTTTCACATTACGATTTGGCGTTTTCAAGATATGTTTTAAGATATAGTTGTTTATAGTTGGCTAATTTAAGTAAATACAAGTAGATCACTTTAATAGCTTAATATTAAAGGAGCAGAGTTCTTATTTTACTTAAAGCCACTCTCTTTTAGCAGTTAATTCATGTGATAAGCTTTAGTGCAGCTACATGTGGACTCATGCTGACTAAAATATGTTGTCATCTTCATGGTTAAGAATAACTGTTAAAAAGTGTTTAACCTCTTAAGCCCTGAGCCTGTTTTTCAGGTTTCAGGCTCGAAAATGCCACTAACACAACAAATGACTTATCTTCACTTCTAAAAGGGTTAAATTAATAATTATTTTTCTCAAAGCAAGGTTACATCTGTGAGTTGGATGTAGAAGTGTCAGAATCAATATATATTTATTTATCTTAAAGTAAATTCAGATGGAACATAGTAAAAACATGTAAATTCTAATGAAAAAAAATAAATAAAACCTTTACTTATAGTGAAAACCACCCTTGCATGATGGGTTAGTAGACTAAAAGCTTTAGGAATACAAACTATAACATATAATAAGTACCCTGTATCAAGATTGATGCAAAACAAGTTCAATTTGACCTTTTTAGAGAGATTTAGATAAATAAAATCCAGGCGGACTCACCTCTGGGTAATTTGGGAACCGTCGGTTCCATTTGTCCTTTTTCACTGTAAAAATCATTTTATTACTTTGAATTTTCACTATAGGTATTCATTCCATCCAAATCCAACTGTTGTAAAAAAAGAATTAAAAAAAAACAAAAAAAACATACAAAATGGAGGAGATCCTCGTTGTCAGAATCAACAGCTAACATATCTGCATCGCTGTCAACATTAGTCACAATTTCCATTGCCTGTAAATTACTAAGCATCTCTTTCCTGTGAGCCATTATTTGACAAAAGTCAGAGTACAGAAAAAGTCCTAAACGGTAATATTGTAATCTGCTCTGGTATCTGCAGTCCGCTCTGTGCTCTGTGCTCTGTGCTCTGTGCTCCGTGCGCTCTGGGTCCTGCTGGAATTCCTGCTTCCTTTCACGTAGTAAACAATAAGTGAAGTCAGCTGCGCAAAGTACGTAGGCTGGCTGGCATTCTTTATACTTTACGCAGGACCATATCTCTGGAACCCATTGGTCAATTCGTGTGATTTACACCTTTTTCTTAACCATCAGATGCAATAGAATCGAGGGACAGTTCCCAAATCCACGTAAACATTACCATAGTGGACATAATAGAGAAGTAAACGAAGCATATCTGAAAGTGCAAGCCTGGACTGCAAAACTGTATACCCAGTATATTGCCATAAATATGATGATGGATTATCAGTAAAAAAATTCTACGTGACACAAAGACATTGGATTAACCTTGAGCGGCGTTTTTATTCCGGTGTACAAAACTTTTGATCACAAATCAAAAAAGGTAAGACGTAATTATTGTAATATTTTTTAAACCGGATGTTGTTTACTTTCTCTTTTCTGGCTGATAGCTCAGCAATTCGGGGTCGTACAGTGATGACATTACATGTCTGGAATCTGTGGAGTCTCAGCTTTAAATCGTATATCTTGTTTGTGCAGTTAAGATAGTAATAAGGGCATTTCTACCGTAAGTTCTGTGTAAAAGTCTGTTAGCATTAGTTAGCATTTTGCTAGCTCAATGCTAATTCAAAGGCTTGGTATTACTCTTGTGTTTTTTTTAGCTAAAGATTGTTCATATATTCAGTTAGCGGCGTTTCTTACCTTTAAGGCGAGACACGGCAGGCAAAAACATCGTTTTTCATGCACTGGTCAATTTTGAGATTTTGTGCTATTTTGATTCAATAACATGTTTTCTTTCAGGCTTTTGAAAGGAAAACGTTGAAAATACACATTTAGGTGTTTATTTTTACTATAGTTTGTCTATTTGCGTCTGTAGATTTCTCCTAAATTCACCAAAAGTTAGCATTCTAACGTAACTTAAAGTACCGCGACCGCTGTTTGCACCATGTCATCAGAGGTATCGCTGGAAAGCTCCGTTTCTCCTGCACAATCTCATCGCATCCAAATATGGTTATTTCCTTTGTATCAGCAACCAATCGTGAAAGTACAAATGGGTCTTGTGACCAAAAAACGAAATCTTATTGGCTGGTGTCAATTTCTGGCAACGTGATTCGTTCAGATGCGTCACGTGGTGTGCTATGACACTTCCTTGTTTAGCTTTTCGCAGAAAATTTAAATCTCAAAATGGCAAAACAACCCCGGAATAAACGTACAAAGAGAAGACAACAACAATTGTTCCTTGCACGAGGGAAGGTACAACACAAAACAAATGTCCCCGAACCTGAAATACCTTCAATGAGTGTGTCAATGCGTAAGCTGTCACCCAACGAGCAGGAGGTTTTAGATAGCGCCACACAGCAGTGGCTGATAATTCATGTAGCGCGGCTGAATGAACTGCTCAGTGGGTTGATTTGTCCAAATTGCGCAGGGACAGGGCTCAAAGTCATTATTGATCCGCAAAACCATGGTTTCTGTAGCAGCTTAATTTTAGAGTGTAGTCTGTGTGATGGCGGGTACCGCAAAAGTGTGTACACATCTACGCGTCTTCAAGACGAAACCAGGAAGGATGTTGCTTTTGACGTGAATGTGCGAATGGTGCTCTTAGCGCACGAGTTAGGCTTGGGCTATGCAGCGCTGAAGAAAATCAGCAAAGTGTTGGGAATTCCTGGACTTCATCTCAAAACCTATCAGAGACATGACAAGAGAGTGACAGGTATAGAAACTATAGGTTACTTACGTAACCCCAGTTCTCAGAGTAACATGTAGTGAGATGTCTCACTACATGTTATGAATGAGAACAGGATTGAGACCAAGAAAACTTGAACTATTGAATACAGAGTATAACTTATCAGGATATTCAAGTTGAATTATTTTTTTCTCTAATTAGTGGCAGAAATAGAGAGAGGCCTGGAGTCACTTCACAGGACAAGGGAGCAGGTCAGGCAGGCTTATGCAGATGTGGACCCAGATGTTGCAGAGTTACTGAGGGAGGATGCAGATGCAGTGATAAACATCAGCGTGTCATTTGATGGCACATGGCAAAAGCGAGGCTTCACATCCCATTATGGGATTGGTGTGTGCATTGACATCCTTACTGGATTGGTGATAGACTATGAAATCCTATCATCATATTGCCATGCTTGTGCTCTAAAGGGAAATGCCAAGCAAGCGCAAAATATTACAGAGGAGGAGTATGACAGTTGGCGACAGACACACATTGATTGTGCAAGAAACTTTGCAGGTTCAAGTAAGGCAATGGAGCAGGAGTCAGCCAAGAGGATGTGGGCCAGGTCTTTGAATCGCCACCAGGTGCGGTACACTGAGATGTTGTCAGATGGGGATAGCGCAGCATTTAGGGAGGTGGTTGCACTGAATCCATACCCTGGGCATGAAGTGGGGAAATTAGAGTGCATCAATCATGCCCACAAGCGAATGGGTACAGCACTCAGAAAACTGAGTTCACAGGGAAAGTTAGGAGGGAAGGGTGTAGGGAAGCTGACTGCAAATAAATGCAAAACTTTGCAAAATTATTACAGGGGGGCAATTCTGAACAACCAGGGTTCAATTGACCAGATGAAGGCCGAAATATGGGCAGGTCTCCTCCACAGCATGTCTACAGATGACAGCCCCTTACACACCAGGTGCAATCCCTCCTGGTGTTGGTATAGGAAAGCAGAGGATAATGGGGAAACACCTGGTAGCCACAAACTACATGCTGCAAACTTTTTAAAGCGAGAGGTGGGGCAGAAGCTTATCCCTGTGTACCACCGCATGTCAAGTGACAGCCTGCTACAGAGAATGCAGCATGGAGGTACTCAAAATGCCAACGAGTGCCTCAACTCAGTGATATGGGCGCGATGTCCAAAAACAGTCTTTGTGGGGAAAAGCAGGGTTGAGGCAGCTGCAAGTATGGCCATCTCTACCTTTAATGAAGGTGCCTCTGCCATGCTGGCTGTTATGGAGAAGTTGTGGCTCCAGAGCACAGCTGTTACTGTCAGCGCAATGAGAGAACATGATTTGCTTAGAATTTCAAAAGCTGAGGCTGTTACATCTGCCAGTTTAAAATATAGGCGCAAGAGTCTAAGCACAGCAAAAAAAGTAAAAAGACATCAGCAGGAGATGCAGGAGGGGCCTACTTATGGAGCAGGCATGGGCTAGGCTGTGTTATGTAGGACAGATGGACATACAACTAGGGTGGCAGTTATTCTGGTGGCAGTGTGTGTGTTACTGTGGTCGCAGTGTGTTTGTGTTACTGTGGTTTTGTTCATCAGGTCATATACTGTGTTACTCAGTTTTCAGGTTTATTGTGTTTTATATGTTCTATATTGTTGTTGGTAAGTATTAGATTAGATATTGTGTCTGTAAATAGTGTCTTCCAATAAAAAATGTTTAGAATTTGACAATACATATCTTTAAAGGTCGTTTTCTCAAAATGAGTTTTTTCTCCTACTCTGAGTTCGAAATTTCCACTTCAGTAGCACTTACATACACCAAACCTTCCAGTTATATTCCTATCAATATTATGAAGGCTTTTACAGAAGGGTTTGTTCATATATCATTCATAGCCTGAATTATATAACATTTATACCTAAAAACATGGCGAAAATTGATATTTTAGGGCTGTTGACAGTATTTTCTGATTTATGGAGTGATAAAAAGAGATATCCAAAATCCCTTCTGTAAAAGCCTTAGTTTCTAATATGACTACAAAATGAAACAAGAAATTTGAACCTGGCTTTATCCAATGTTCAGAATTGGATTCCTGAAATGTGTTAAAATATGCGCATATTTAATGAGATAATGGCTCATTTGCATATTTAAACATGCTATATCAGAAAACTTGTTATATAAAAATTAACAGCCTTATTGTAAGTAATTAACAGGATACATTTCTAGCTGATATCTTTAAGTTAAAAAAATTACCCTATTCACCTGGGGTGTCTCGCCTTAAAAGGGTATGGAACATTAATAGTTCCATAAATGTTAAGAAGCCCTGAGACATAGTCTCGAAATAAAACTGTGGGGGGGGGGGGGTCCACTGGGGGGACCTTCGGGCTTAAGAGGTTAAAAAGTGTTCAAATGGTTGTTAAAAGCATAGAGTTTATAATGCAATTATTTCTGCTTAAATCTAAGATGTGTTCTTTGAAAATACAAGTTATTTATCACTAGTTAAAATACACATTGGTGATTAGAGTGAATATGCTTTAGTTTCTGTTTAAATTGTGGAACTTGCTAACTAAAAATGTTTATAAGATGTGTGTGTTGTATGTTAAAGTTCTCTATTTTTCATTTTACATTTATTTTCACATTGTGGGCACAATTTAATCAGAATGTTGAAGTACAATTTTTAAATGTTCAACTAAATCTCACACTTCCCAGAGTTATTCACGGCATACAACTATTCAGACCTAGGTAGATGTTAATGCCTCTGTTCTTGGTGTGAGATGTATGGGCTCAAAACAGTCTCATAATACACACATGCACACAGAAGGATTCACACTTGTATTTGATGATTCGCAAAAGGATTCACACTTGTATTTCCGGATCCACTCTTGTGTTTTTCAATGCACTAGAGTATCTGTGTTCACAGTTTTATGCTATAGAGAAGTTTAATTTAGCATTCAGTGTTTCTGATATTGATTTGAGATCACATGATATTCCATATTGCTGATATGTTGTTGAAATTGAGTCACACACACAGAAAGACAATAGTCCGTCTGATGTTATCAATAGATGTATTCATTTTGAGTGAACTAACTTGGGGGTTAGGGGAAGTCCAGAGAAGCCCTGGGGTGTATAGGAACAGTTATCCTTTGTTCTAACTAATCCTAAAGATGTGATAAAATGATGATTTTCCAACATATAACACTGATAGCTTTCAAAGAAGTGAACATGTGACATGTTGTTTTGTAGGTCTCATGATGAAAATGTGTGTGTGCTAAACCTGTTTAGAAAATGTATGTTTGTTCTGTCAGAGAGTTGGTGTGTCTATGTTTCTGTAGAGAGTCTATGATTGAGAGCAGAGGTAATGTTTTCTTAGTTATTGTTTGTTTGATTGTACAACGAAATAATAATTGATCAACTATACCTGTAAATTGCCACAATATTTGGGAGAAGTTGAAGTGAAATATCCCTATAGAACACACACATACACACACACACACGCTCACACACACACACAGGATCCTTTTGGAATCAGTGTCTTTTGTGTTTGGTATAACAGGACAAGATATAAATATATAGTATATATATATCTGACACAAATACTTTCCTTTTTGTTTTGATGAGATGTTTTAGATGATTTTGGGTTTATTTTATTAGGATGATGATAAAGTTAAATACACGCACACACTGTAAGGAGAGGGGAGGGATCAGATGAAGTCAACAACTGCTGACTCTGCTGACTCATGCTAACTAATTGGCCCAGGAGTCAGGCAACCAATTAGAACATAGGAAAGGAGGAGCATCTCCTACTGAAATTGTATGTAAGCTGTTTGATTTCAATATTCGGTGCTCTTGTTCTGACTGGCTGTCGTGATAGGGGTAGAACCGGAGTCCGGAGTACTTTGTACTCTGTATTTTGGTATTGTATTTGGTATGTATTTCTGTATTGTTGTTTTTTACCAAGTAAACTCAGCTTATTGCTCATCTGATATCTCGGTGTCTGAGTCCTTCATCTTATAGCAGACCACTCATCAACGGACGGCGCCGAGCAGATTCAAACCTTCAACCACTCCACTAGGTGGCGCTCCAACAAATTGGTGACCCCGACGTGATGGGTGGAAGCATAGAAGGAACACCGGCAGACAGCGGACGAACGGTCCAGGGAAGACATCTCGAATATCCCTGACAACTAAAACCAGGGCCCTATAACTAAAAGGTGAGCAGATACCTGTTATTAGCAAAAATCTGTGATTGGCTATATAACCCACATTTTAGAGTTGTCAGGGAATTCCCAGTGTCTTAGTCACGGTAAAAAATACAATACATATTTGAGTTAACTAAAAAAGTGTTTTTTAAGAGTTAGGTAGTTAAGTCCTGTACCTTAAACTCATTCCTTAGAGTGGGGTAACCAGTCCTACACCTAGTGGACAAGAGAATATAAGTGTTTTTTAAGAGTCAGGTAGTTAAGTCCTGTACCTTAAACTCATTGCTTAGAGTGAGGTAACCAGTACTGCACCTAAGGCACAAGAGAGTATGAATTAAGCGCTAAATGTATTGGTATACCATAGTTTGTTAACTGTTAAAAAAAAAAGCCCCCTTCTCTTGAAAAGCTGAGAGCTCCAGCTGGGGTGTGTCTGTATTTGTCTGTGAAAGTGTCTCCCTCCCCTCTTTCTGATTCTGCAGAAGAAGAGACCCTTTGTTTTGTCAAGCCATAAGAGCAGCAGCATGCTGGCTTTTTCCTCTGAGTTTAAAAATAAAGAGTAAAAAATCAATAAGTGATCTGAATTTGGAGTGAATACATTGAAAATGAATGGATCAATGTGTGATTTAATGTAGTAGATATATTGAAATAAATAAGAAACTATAGTTTGTTATTTCTAGCATAGTTTCTGTAGGATACAGTTACGTCACATTGTGGTTTTTATGAGAAGTTTTGAGTACTGATTGTTACCATAGCATTGCATTGTGAATTTCATGGTATTTGTTAGTAACTAAGAATTGTACTTAATTATATTTCAAAGAAAAATTATACTACATACAGTAACATTAATGTAAATTAAGGAGAGGTTTTTGTAAGTTTGTCAGTCAGAAGGAATCTGTTCATGTTAAGCATGACAGAGGTGCTGCACAATGCTTGCATTGTTGGATAACACAAGAGGTCAATTGTGATTTAGAAGCTTGTGTAGCCGCATGCAGCAGCAGGCAGGAGCAGGCAGGGTGCAGTGAGGAAAGAAAGAGAGGATAAGTAAGAGGAAAGAAAAGTATGGAGAGAATAAACGTTATATAAAGTTAACTGCTGAAAATGTCATATTGTTTTATGAGTAACATATAATAAAAATATATTTACTAGATATAAGAACAACATGCTTATCGAGGTTGACAGAAAATTGCTGTTGACCAGTTTCGGCTGCAGCTTTCTTTGTTCTAAAAAAGAATATACGTTGCATTTATGATTAATATTAAGAAAGTTCACAATTGATACCACTAAAGACCGTTTTGGATTAATAGGGCGTGTCTGTCATAAACATTCATACTTAGATGGAATAAAGTGTTCTCAAGAGTGGGGTGTTTTCTAAATGCCTTTTTTAGTTTTTATTGGAACAATTGAGTGATAAGGAAATAAAGCTGTTCCGTGATGATTTCTTTAGGGTTTAGCTTTGGTAATGAAGATTACAGTTTGTGAGGAAAACTTTTCCATCAATAATTCCTTTAAGTGTTCCAAAAATATATTCATTAACTGTAATCAGATTACCTGTTTTCCAGATATAGCGCTGAATACAGTTAGTTTTGTATTCTGTTACAAACTAACCATGCTTGTAACACACAACTTAGATCAGGGGTGCCCAACCTTTTTTGAACCGAGAGCTACTTTTAAAGTTGCCAGTCTGCCGAGATCTACCAGTCCAAATAGAGAGGCGTAGCCATTAGTGACAGCCTACTACCAGGTAAATACACACTTCTACTTGTATACAACTGGCCTTTGTACGATTAATACTTCATAAAATACTGCAGATCCTTTATCTTACCTCTTTCTAATCTACACACATACAAGTATTTAGCTGAAGTTACACAACAGTGTTGTTGATACAGAGTTGGAGGTTATTCACACGTCACATACTACAGTGGGTAATGTTTTCAAGAAACATTGAACAGTGCTGCCACATATGACACAGGAAAAAAAGACTGAACCCTTTCTTTGCCATTATATAAAAATAGTGTTGCTACAAAAGTATAAATTAGGCTTACTAATAAGACAACTCAGACCTGAAGCTACACAGGAATCTGCTGCCAAAGTGCAATAAAAAAGACAAAATTAATAGAATCAAACCCTTTTTGTTGCATTTTAGTATAAAAAGAAATGCCTTTAAAATAGGATGCAAGCAACACTAGTTTATTATCCTCAATTGATAATAGACTATAATCAATTTAAGTTTGCATTCTTACCATTTTGTACAATAATTATAATGAATAAGTTCAAACAAACTAACACTTACAGCTGATTAATAACGGTATCTAACTTGAGTTTTTATTATATCAAAAACCTGTTGAAATGCTACTGTTATTTTTACTGTCCCCAAAAAGCCCGTCGGAAGCCTCCAGGAATCCTTCTTTCACAACTTCGCCGTCTTTGAAAGACTTCATGTGTTTCGCAAGAACGTGACTGACACGATAAGATTCTATGGTAGCAGCCTTGCTCTTGTTGTTGGGCCTGGTGAAAATGGACTGCTGTGCATTTATCTGTCCTTTCGGTCTCTCACCTTTTGGGAGCGTAGGGCAGAATTAGGAGGGAGCGTTTGTGCACTGTTTTGAAATGCCGCTCCTAAATTACCCTTCTTCGGTAAAGCCACGCTCGCATTGCAGATGAGACAGATGGACTTTGAATTGGAATAGATACAAAAATAATCATCCTCCCACTCGGAGTGAATATTATATATTTTGGGCTTTTTTGTTGTTTTGCATCTGCCATAATTGCAGTCTTGTGTGTGTGCGGACTGTCACTCCTGGCTGTTACACGGACTGCGGACAATGTCAGCTAACTGTGCCCACTGCCCACTAGCCACACCCCGACACATGGGGTCCCGCCAGCCAATCACAAAGCTTTGATGCGTTCAAGTGCATTATTCTGGCACAGGAATATTATGTTATAGGACATTAACGATACAACAGAATATTGTTGTTGTATTTTTAGACACATCTCGCGATCGACTGGGAATCTCCCAGCGATCGACTGGTTGGGCACCCCTGACTTAGATAAACAATTTGAAGAAGAATAGAATAAGCAAGAAGATTTCAAAGGTGAAGTTTATTTAATCTTTCCTGACTAGACTTTTAAAGCAGGACGTCAACTAGACTAATGAGATTTTACAATATAGTTTTACTACTTTTAATGATTTAAAGAATCTGGGTAAACTACCACCGTTAGTTTGTTTTAACATTCACATGTTTCAGCATTCCTGACCATATAGACACTCAGTTGAATTTAGTTTTTTCTCTAGTAGCTGATTTGCTGTGATTACAGCGGCACTGGATAGTTCTGTGCCACCTTTTGGTTGTACTCAGAATCAGTGTGTTGGTGAGAGGTTGCTCACTACAGAAACAGAGGAACTGTGCAGAGAACGCATCTCTGAGGAGTTTTTGACATGCTGCTTGTGCCTCGTTGTCAAGGCAACAGTGGTGTGAAGAGGAACTGCAAGTTTTTGGGGTGCAGAGGACAACGTGTGTCTGCTGATTGTAATCCAAGAGGTTCTTCCCCTCTGGACATCCCAGTGCCACAAGAGTTTCTTTGATCCAACTGACTACAGCTCCAGGGGACAACAATCACTGACTACTCTAATAATATCAAGATCTTGAGACAGGCTTGTTTCAGACTGTTCAGACTCTGAAGACATTATGCAATGATTTTACGGCATAACTGTGCAAGAGTTTTCCAAAGGGTGGTGTAGAAACATTATACTTAGTATTTAAACAAAGAGGCTGCTTGTTTGAAGATGGTCTGGAATACTGAAAAGATTGAAGTTTAATATCCTTTGTTTAAGCATACAAGACAACTGGGTGCCTTCTCCTCTGCCAAAGCCCCTCTCACCTGTGGGGTTCCCCAAGGCTCGATTCTGGGCCCCATCCTGTTTTTACTTTACATGCTTCCCCTGGGTTCAATCCTCACAAAACACAATGTCCCCTTCCACTGTTATGCAGATGATGTGCAAATATATCTACCTCTCAATTCCCATGAAAACTCGTTACAGCTACTGATGGACTGCTTGACAGAGGTCAAATCCTGGCTGAGCCAACATTTCCTCAACCTCAATGAGAGTAAAACTGAGGTCATCTTTTTTGGACCTCAACCTCCAGCCTCCCCAGTTGATACTCTGGGCTCCCTCAAAAAAAACATCCTCCCCTCTGTCAAGAACCTTGGAGTGACCTTCGATAGCACTTTTAAATTTGATAAACAGGTCAGCAGCGTAGTTCAAACCTGCTTTTTTAAAATACGACTATTGCTAAGACCAAGTCGTTTTTATCTTTTAAAGACTTGGAAAGGGTTATCAACGCCTTTGTTACCTCAAGGTTGGATTACTGTAATGGTCTGTATGTAGGTATGGACCAGGCCTCAATTAGACGCCTGCAGCTAGTGCAGAACGCCGCTGCACGTCTTCTTACGGGCCACAAAAAGCGTGACCACATCACCCCAATTCTGGCCTCACTGCACTGGCTTCCAGTTCGGTTCAGAATTGATTTTAAACTCCTTTTATTTGTTTTTAAAGCACTAAATGGGCTGGCTCCGGCCTATATAGCTGAACTCCTCCAGCGCTACACCCCAACCAGAGCCTTACGGTCTGCTGACCAGCTGCTGCTGGTAGTGCCCAAGACCAGGCTCAAAACCAGAGGGCACCGAGCCTTCGCAGCAGCCGGCCCCAGGCTCTGGAACACTCTGCCCCTCCATGTGAGGTCGGCCCAGACCCTAGGGGTTTTTAAATCCACACTTAAAACGCACTTCTTCTCTCTGGCCTTCTAGTCAGAGCGGAGCATGACTCCTGACATTTCGCTGTGTGTAATTTTGTATTTTTGCTGTTGTTTTTTGTTGTAAAGTGTTTTTATTGTAAAGCATTTTTATTGTATGTACAGCACTTTGGGCTCGACCAAAAATCGTTTAAAAATGTGCTCTATAAATAAAAATTGATTTGATTTGATTTGATCTGATTGTTATGTCACACATAATAATCTTGACATCTAAACTAGCTATGGGTAAAACGTGTGGTTGTTATATCATTGATATCATGAACTAAAAATAAATAGTTAAATAGTATCTGGTTAAAGATTAATGGATTTCATATCCTAGAGAGGGTTAGTTATATTGTGAATACTTCACAAAGTATTTACTAATTTATTTTGAAGAACAAATAACACAGACATGAGTCCAGTTTTGTTTTGTTTTGAGATTAAATTGTCCATTACCAAAACTAGTAAAGGAGTATTTAGGCTTATTTTATATATCTTAAACATGTTGGCTATTTAATAGATAGAGAGATGGCATTACTCTCCATTTGTTGAGAACATTTCTGAAGATTGAATATTTGTTCTATTTCTGATATTCCTATTTAAAACGTAATTTTGGAGTAACGAAGGCTGATGCTGAACTTGGAAAAAATGTGTTTTGCATGTCGTAAACAAAGAGACTTTGTTTGTTCAGTCACCAGTTAAATCTGATACAGTAATAGTGATTGATTTGGCTAAAGCTTAGTTTAACATCCTGATGTAACATTATGAGGTATGTTACCTTCTAATGGGTGAACAAATTGATAAAATTGATTATTGTTATTATTGTTGATTAAATTGGAATATTCATTTAAAAGGTCGTTATCTGCAGGTTCACTTAAGAATGCCTTCATGAACATTTGCTAGGCTTTGTGTTTCCTAGGGGAAGTATATTAATAAAGTTTATTGATAATTTGTTTGTTTAAACATCTGAAGAAAATTGTGCTGCAAACACGGGAAAAACTTTGTTGCATTGTTTGATATCAACACAATGATGTCACTGATTAAAAACTCCAGCTGGTAGAATATCAAAGTGCACTATGACTATAGGACATGAGATCTCGAGACTGACTTAGACTTTGCAAAGACTGAATGAATGTGAATTGATTTGTCAATTTCTGACTGTTACAGTAACACTGACCCACCTGCATTTTAGGATGCACACAATGCTTTTGGCAGTGGTTTTCTGACTAGGCCATATGAGTTGAACCATTGTGAGACATGACGCATGAACTTTGTATGACTGCATGATCCCTGCATGGCTTGAGGACTATGTAACTTGATTTTACACGCATTACACTGGACAGAGTGGAGAACAGGGAACCTCCGTGCACAAGACATGCAGCAGGGACAGCGAGGATCCTACATTTTCCTTTGACAGTACTCACTACACACAGCATTGTCTCATTTGTCAACTAGAGTGCATTAACTGGTTGTATGCTCTACCCCTAGCCCTTATGTCAATCAGGAGCTCTATTAACCGAGGGACAGGTTTCTCCCCATTTGAGCTGATCTATGGTCATTAGTTCCCAGGCCCAGGAGCCCTGAGCGTAGGAAAGGAAGTAGCATACTTCTCCACACAGGTTGCTGACGCCAAAGGGGGACCCGAGAAGGACGAGGCCAACACAGCGGAGTTCGTCTCGCTGACCAGAGGAGGACCTCCCATGCAGTTCGCCTCGAAGGAAAGGGGGACAACTGGTACCATTGGAGCCAGTGTGCGGCGGGGAAACCTCCTGCTAGGACCTTGGACGACATCAGGACGGACGTGGCGCTCGCAGAAGAGGTCGACTCGGAAGCCGCCATCAGCGGACTGGAGGAGAAGGACCGCAGAGAGGACATCCCTACAGCAGACGGCCCAGAAGCCGCCGTCAGCGGGCTGGGGGACAACGACAGAGGAGTTCACGGGGAAGCAGAGGAATCTACTTCCCTCTCATCAGTTCCTCCATTGAAGGGAAAGCCGCATCTCCCCCTCCCTATCAGGTGCCTTTTTTGCTTATGCCTCAGAGGGAGAAGACGGATACGATGACTCAGCAGACAAAGATGCAGTTTTTTGGACATATTTTGGTCTCTCCACTGTCATATGAAGTTGTTATGGTGGGCTGTTCCTGAAAGTTTAAAGTGCTCTAAATCCCAGCTTCTGATGGATTTATATAGATGTTGGCAGACGGACACAGTGAAGAAAAAGAAGGACAGTGATTATTTTTCAAATGCCTTGTGTAAATTGATCTCTTTTTGGAGAGATCAAAAGGGGGAATTATGGTATCTGTGTTAACAGTTTTATGCTATAGAGAAGTTTAATTTAGCATTCAGTGTTTCTGATATTGATTTGAGATCACATGATATTCCATATTGCTGATATGTTGTTGAAATTGAGTCACACACACAGCAAGACAATAGTCCTTCTGATGTTATCAATAGATGTATTCATTTTGAGTGAACTAACTTGGGGGTTAGGGGAAGTCCAGAGAAGCCCTGGGGTGTATAGGAACAGTTATCCTTTGTTCTAACTAATCCTAAAGATGTCATAAAATTATGATTTTCCAACATATAACACTGATAGCTTTCAAAGAAGTGAACATGTGACATGTTGTTTTGTAGGTCTCATGATGAAAATGTGTGTGTGCTAAACCTGTTTAGAAAATGTATGTGTGTTCTGTCACAGAGTTGGTGTGTCTATGTTTCTGTAGAGAGTCTATGATTGAGAGCAGAGGTAATGTTTTCTCATTTATTGTTTGTTTGATTGTACAACGAAATAATAATTGATCAACTATACCTGTAAATTGCCACAATATTTGGGAGAAGTTGAAGTGAAATATCCCTATAGAACACACACATACACACACACACACGCTCACACACACACACACAGGATCCTTTTGGAATCAGTGTCTTTTGTGTTTGGTATAACAGGACAAGATATAAATATATAGTATATATATATATCTGACACAAATACTTTCCTTTTTGTTTTGATGAGATGTTTTAGATGATTTTGGGTTTATTTTATTAGGATGATGATAAAGTTAAATACACGCACACACTGTAAGGAGAGGGGAGGGATCAGATGAAGTCAACAACTGCTGACTCTGCTGACTCATGCTAACTCATTGGCCCAGGAGTCAGGCAACCAATTAGAAGATAGGAAAGGAGGAGCATCTCCTACTGAAATTGTATGTAAGCTGTTTGATTTCAATATTCGGTGCTCTTGTTCTGACCGGCTGTCGTGATAGCGGTAGAACCGGAGTCTGGAGTACTTTGTACTCTGTATTTTGGTATTGTATTTGGTATGTATTTCTGTATTGTTGTTTTTTACCAAGTAAACTCAGCTTATTGCTCATCTGATATCTCGGTGTCTGAGTCCTTCATCTTATAGCAGACCACTCATCAACGGACGGCGCGGAGCAGATTCAAACCTTCAACCACTCCACTAGGTGGCGCTCCAACAGCACACACAAATGTGTTCCATTTCATATGTATTTTTGATCCTCATATATTTGTTTTCCGTTTAAAACCGCTGCACCTGCAAACACAAACCGCTTTCTGTGCACGGATCGCTGTGCATTCGTGTGCGGGTTTTTTGAGACTCCCGTGACGGTCAGCCGATTCGTACTTCTAATTGTTTCTATCTATAGCCAATCAGATGTCTCCTCAATTCTAAGCCAATCACATGAGCGCGCCCCCACAAGGGTAGATTTCTTGCGTTCATGACGTAGCGCTTCATGTACACATTTTGCGCTGTCCGGAGCTGACAGGTCCATGGAGCCTGCCTGCAGGCGCTAATCTCAGGACACCTCCACTCTCAGTACTTTGCCACTTTCCGAACAGGAAATGCACGCAAATACAAGCCTTTATATTATTAAGGTACAGCGCCACTTTCTGAACCATTGATGAATGCTTGTGTACACAAAAACGGGAGGCAAAACCGTTTTAAATGTGTGTTTGCTGTATGGCGAATACAGCTGCTTTATTTACATATGTCTGTATGAAGTTGTTGTGAGTGTGGAGGGAGCAGCTACAGGTTAGTTTGGCCTTATCGATCAGTGCATTACGAAGCCAGTGCTAGACAGTGAACTGTCAACGGGGGGAGCCCCAACGGTCATCATCGGCCGATATTCACTCTTAATAGTTTGATCGGTGCTCTCTATAAAGGCCGATCAGGAGAGCTGGATCTGATCGATATGGACATAAATGCGAGTGAAGTATAACCGGACACGAGAGAGAGATCAGATCAGCTGCTGAGTCTGACGGAGACACGCAGCTCTGCATAATCACCTGATGCTCCGCCCACTGTTTAACGAGCTGACCGGACAGCGCAAAATGCGTACATGAAGCGCTACGTCATGAACGCAATAAATCATACCCTCGTGGGGGCGCGCTCATGTGATTGGCTTAGAATGAAGGAGACATCTGATTGTCTATAGATAGAACAAATTACAAGTACGAATCGGCTGACCGTCAGGGGAGTCTCAAAAAACCCACACACGAATGCACAGCGATCCGTGCACAGAATGCGGTTTGTGTTTGCAGGTTCAGAGGATTTAAACGGAAAACAAATATGTGAGGATCAAAAATACATATATAAAACTTTTTTCTGTATTTGGATTTTATTTACTTGTATATGAAACGGAACACATTTGTGTGTGCATTGAAAAACACAATCCGTGGATCCGGAAATACAAGTGTGAATCCTTTTGCGGATCATGAAATACAAGTGTGAATCCTTCTGTGTGCATGTGTGTATTATGAGACTGTTCTGAGCCCATAGAGATGGGGCTACACATAGAATAGTTATTTGTAATTAGATCAGATGTTATACCTCCAGCGAACAGTAGTTGTATGCACCACGCTTCCCAGATCCTGGTGTAAAACTGTGATTGTTAAATATTAATTATGATGATGAGCAAAGGTCGTCCCGAGTTCGGCTTCATTTCAGTGTTTGACATTTCATGGATGGAAGCAAAAAGATCTCACCTGGTGAGTAGACACACCTGAATTATGATTTAAATAAACTAAAAAAACAAAGTGTATCATTGTACGAAAGAAGTAATTCTTAGTTGGTTGAGTAAAGACTACTAAAAACACTAAAAGTATCTAACAAATGACATATAATTTAGTGTAATGATGTGTTACTAACCCTGAGGTACATGTACTACTCAGGGGATAAGCTGCAGCAGAATCACTGTTTGTAAAGTCACCACATTAATACAGCAGAGCTTAAAAGGAATATTTGCATTTTTGCAATGAATCAAAAATATATTTTGGGGCAACCATGATATGTACTGGTACTGAGAAATGTATTCATGTGTGTTATTGTTCTATAACTAGAAATGATAAGATTGGAGTCTGAAGTTCAAACAAGAAAGTTAAAACCTTTTTGATAAGCATTACGACAGCTATAAAAACCTGATCAGTTGCAGGTTTTTCCACCCTTAGTAACACATTAACTTTGTACCACTATCACCATCTTTTTAAAAACAAACTCATTGTGAAACCTAATGATTATACCAAACTTATTTCCACTTAAATACAGTTTATAGAAACATAAAGTAGTCTACATAAAGTAATTGTTTCACAGTATTCGAAAATAGTTTTTGTCTCTCAATCACAGATTGTGAAAGTCTTGTTTTGTCATATACTGTAAACAGCAAACCTATTTTCAAACTTTGTTTCATTTGACTTTATAAAGAGTACATTATGAGTAAACTTTATTTCTATTATGAACTGAGAGTCTGACACATTTACATATCCTCCTCTTAGGTTCTTTAACCAAGCCTTTGGTTTCCAGCTGAAGTAGATTTATCCTGCAGTGACATTATGGCGACAGCATCAACAGGTGAGTTCATAATTGGTTATTGTTAATTAATACAAAGAATTATAACCTTTGTACTTTAGTAACATTTCCGTGAATCTGTTGTTTATTGTGATATATTACACGACATAAGTCATTTAAAAAGAACAACCAATCCTTTCTCAAGTTTTCATGAAATATGTTGTTCTGATTTATTTTAGTGTCAGAAGATTTGCAACCTGTGAAGCGGAGCAGAAGCTATGCATTTCTGACACCTTACAGTACGTTTAACAGAACTGAGTCAACATTATTTAATTGTAAATTAACATCTTAAATCACAGTTTTGTAGATTGTGGGTACCAACATTTTTCTCCATTTAATGTATGCAAGCTCTCTGTTGATTTGTGCGAGTTTAAAGATAAGAGCTGACTCAAGTCCACCTTTTGAAATATATTACCTTCTCATTCATTATTATCCAATTAAGTTTTTGGTTGAAGAGTAGTTTTTCTAATTATATGTTTTCCTTTTCAGTTTCTGAGCTGAGGGTAGTTCTGCTGGGGAACAGCTGGGCTGAGAGGAGTTCAGTGGGGAACTTCTTACTGGGAGGGACTGTGTTCAACACTGAGAAAGAACCAGACCGGTGTCTGAAAGTCAGTGAACAGGTAAAGGGAAAAAAAATAGTTCTTATCAACACCCCAGATATGCTGCATCCCAGCATCACCCAATGGAAACTTTCGCAATATCTCAAAGATTGTGTGAGTCTCTCTGATCCTGGACCTCATGTGTTTCTGCTGGTTCTACAGCCTGAGCACTTCACTGAGAAACACAAACTGACACTCTGCAAAGTCCTGCAACTCTTTGGTGATCAATCATTCAATCATTCACTGGTATTAATATCACCACCCAAAGAGGGGAGTTCAGGTTTCAATGAAATGCTACAGCCACCATTACAAGACATGATCAGAATGTGTAGATACAGGTTTTTTAGTCAGAACCTTGACCATTCAGAGCTGTTAACATGTTTGGGTCAAACTGAAAAGGAGAACAATGGAGAGCATGTGAGCTGTGATGTGTTTGGGGATGCAAGTTTGATGATGGCACCAAAGTCTGAACACATCAAACCAGCTTTAAACCTGGTTCTGTGCGAGAGGAAAAGAGCAGGTAAGACTTCAGCAGCCAAGGCCATTTTAGGTCAGAGAGAGCTTCCTTCAGTCTCCAACTCCTCAGAGTGTGTTAAACATCAGGGAGAGGTGTGTGGACTAAGGGTTTCCCTGGTGGAGCTCCCTGCTTTGTGTGGAAAACCTCAGGAGGAAGTGATGGTGGAATCATTCAGGTGTATCTCCCTCTGTGAACCTGAAGGCGTCCATGCCTTCATCCTGGTCCTACCTGTGGGTCCCCTCACTGATGAAGACAAGGGAGAGATAGAGACCCTCCAGAACACATTCAGCTCTCGAGTCAACGACTTCACCTTGATTCTGTCCACTGTGGAGTCAGATCCTACAGCTCCAGCTGTTGTTAACTTACTAAAGAAGAACAAGGACCTCCAGGAGCTCCGTCAGAGATGTGGAGGAAGACATGTTGTTCTCAACATCAAGAACCGGCTGCAGATCCCAGAGCTGTTAGATGATGTGCAAGAGATGAGAGGTACAGGATCTAGGAGCTTTACCAAGGACATGTTCACCAAGGCTCAGATGGAGAAAGTTTTAGAGCTGGGACAGAACAGAGAGTGTCTCAGGATGGTGATGTTTGGGAAGACTGGCAGTGGGAAGAGTGCAACTGGAAACACCATTTTGGGCGGACATTTCTTTGAATCATCTGTCAGCTCAAAGTCAGTGACCAAGTATTGCAAGAAAGAAACAGGAGAGATTGACAGACGTCCTGTCGCTGTGGTGGACACCCCTGGTCTGTTTGACACAACAATGTCCAATGATGAAGTTCAAGAGGAGCTTGGGAAATGCATCTGCTTGTCGTCTCCTGGACCTCATGTGTTCTTACTGGTGCTGCAGATCGGCCGATTTACCCAAGAGGAAAAAGACAGCGTGGAACTGATCAAAAAAAGGTTTGGCAAGAGATCTGGAGATTTCATCATCCCTATATTCACCAGAGGAGATGATCTGGAGGGTCAAACAATAGAGAGTTACATACAATCTGATGACCTCTTGGAAAAACTGATAAAGGATTGTGGAGGGAGATACCAAGTCTTCAATAATAAAGATAAGACCGACCGCAGGCAAGTCAGAGAGCTGATGGAGAAGACCAACAAAATGCTGAAGGAAAATGGTGGCAGCTGCTTCACCTCAGAGATGTTTCAAGAGGCCGAGGCGGCCATAAAGGAGGAAATGGAGAAGATCCTGAAGGAGAAGGAAGAAAAAATGCAGAGAGAGAGGGAGGAGCTGCACCGAAAACACAAGGAGGAAATGGAAGCAGTAAAGAGAAAAATGAAACAAGAGAGAGATGAAAGTGAGCTGAAGAAAGACAAACAGCTTAAAGAACTGGAGGAAATTATCAACAAGGAACGAGAGGAGAGAAGGAGAGATGAGGAGAAGAGAATAAAAGAGGAGAAGGAGAATAAATGGCAGGAAGAAATTCAACGAAAGGAATGGGAGAAAAAAGTATTGGAGCAGAAAAACAGAGAGATACAAAAGCAAAAGGAAGAATGGGAGAAGGAGAGAGAAGCAGCGCGGATCAGACAACAAGAAAATGAAAAGAGACGACGAGAGGAGCAAACAAGACTTCAAAGGTTGCAAGAAGAGTACGAGCAGGAAAAACTAAGAAAAGAGGAAGAGAGGGATAAAAGTGAGAAGGAGAAAGCCAGAAAGCTTAAAGAAATGGAGGAAAACATCAACAAGGAACGAGAGGAGAGGAATAGAGATGAGGAGAAGAGAATAAAAGAGAAGGATAAGAAAAGGCAGGAAGAAATTCAACGAAAGGAATGGGAGAAAAAAGTGTTGGAGCAGAAAAACAGAGAGACACAAAAGCAAAAGGAAGAATGGGAGAAGAAGAGAGAAGCAGCGTGGATCAAACAACAACAAGAAAATGAAAAGAGACGACGAGAGGAGCAAACAAGACTTCAATGGTCGCAAGAAGAGTACGAGCAGGAACAACTAAGAAAAGAAGAAGAGAGGGATAAAAGTGAGAAGGAGAAAGCCAGAAAGCTTAAAGAAATGGAGGAAAATATCAACAAGGAACGAGAGGAGAGGAATAGAGATGAGGAGAAGAGAATAAAAGAGAAGGATAAGAAAAGGCAGGAAGAAATTCAACGAAAGGAATGGCAGAAAAAAGAGTTGGAGCAGAAAAACCGAGAGATACAAAAGCAAAAGGAAGAATGGGAGAAGGAGAGAGAAGCAGCGTGGACCAAACAACAACAAGAAAATGAAAAGAGAAGACAAGAGGAGAAAACAAGACTTCAAAGGTTGCAAGAAGAGTACCAGCAGGAAAAACGAAGAATAGAAGAAGATAGAAAGAGAAGAGAACAGGAGGAAGAGGAGAAGAAAAAAGTAATGGAGGAAGAATATGAAAAAGAACAGGAAGACATGAAGCTGAAATATGAAGAGGAGGCCAGAAAACAAGCTGAAGAAAGCAACGGATTCATACAAAGGTTCTGTAAATTCTTACAACCTGTGGTCAAATTTTTCAAGGGTAAAAAAAACCCCTGAATCAAGAGTATTAGATAGAAGACGCAAGTAGCAGTGAACAAGTAGAACCAAAAACACAAGATGATACAACCGGTGCAACATCCAATGATCTTCATACTGACTCATGATCATCATCAAGTCAGTCGATGGAACATCATGTCCTCTTTCTTTAACAGCAGATTTCTGGATGATAATTCTCAAACAGGGTTCAATCTATGCCACTCAGAAAGAACTACCACCCATTGAGACATTTCCACTTTGAGAGTATTTTTTTAGTACCAGCTGTAGTACAATGTTTTACTTTTCAATTGTCAATAGTTTAACCAACCCTCCTGGTGCAGATACACTTTGTCTGTTTTATGGATTTAGGGTTCAAGTAATATAATAATATGTAGACTTGAGTCAAAGTGCCTAGAGGAATATGAGTATTAATGTGACATTGGCCTAATTTATGCTGACATATTCTTCGTGTCTCAACCAAGTTTCAGTGAGTGATCATGAAAACATCTTATCTTTGTTGCAGCCATTTTATCTGTATGTTTTATTTGTCTATCTGTTGTAATATTCTCCTGAACACTGGGTGGTGTAGGGGAGCAGGGAAGCATAATAGGGGAGCTCACCAGGACAGGGCGATTGTATGAAATTGTTTTGATCTGTTTTTATATAATCAGAATAGACAGTATTGCAAATTACTGGTTTTGAGTTGAATACGTGTGTTCATGTTCATGGACTTGTGTTAATCAGTCAGTCACTGCCACTACTTAACGGCACCAAAATTGTTTTGTGTCATCCTTTGTTTTATTAACATATATCTCTCAATATTTAGAGCATGTGCACCCACAAGAGGGCGCCCTGTCTGTGAGCAGCTTGTTCTTAAAGTGTTGGGGTTCCTGTTCAATGATCTGCAGCCTGACTGCTGTTTGTGCAGTGTGAATCCACTATGAGTCCCATTTCTGTTATAATCATTCATTTGTTTTAGTATCATGTGAAGTAAATTGTTGGTTCAATAAATACATAATTATAATTTCATTGTGTTCATGTTACCTCATTGCACACAAATGCATTTTTACATTGTTTTGAAAGTTTTCCCAGAATGTAATGCTCTGAATGCATATATATTTAACATATCATTTACTTTGGTTTCGAATACAAACCTTGAATTGTAAAAGTGTTTCTTCTACATTTCTCCTTCTACAACATTTGAAAATGTAATACATCAGTGGGGATGGTGATGTATTGGGAGGAGAGAATGCATCCCTCGGTGGTGGTGAGAGAAACGGCAGGCTGCAAGCATTTCTAATTAAGAAAAAACTAAGAATTTTGACTTTTCTGACCAAGAGTGTTATTTTTTTTTTGTTCTGAAAAAATAGGTCACAACTTTGACTTTTTTCAAAATTTGAGAAAATTCATTTTTGGTCAGATCTAAAAAAATAAAAAAATCCTCTTCTGTATTTGCTCAAGTAAATGATCGAATTCTTTTTCCGCCACTACGTGATTTTTTTTCTCAGCAGTTTGAAAAAGTCACAATTTGGCTTTTGTTCACAGCATTTGAAAAAAAGTCACTATTTTTACCTTTCTGACCAACAGTGAGTTTATTTAAATTTTGAGAATAAGTCAGAATTTAGCTACATAATTTTCAGACAGAATAATGGAGTTTGGGCTTCTTTCTGAGAACTCAAAATCACCTTTTTTTTTGTTTTTGTTCGGGAAGTAAAGAATTCTGGAAAAATTGTTTTGACGAGAGGTTCTGACCAAAAGTTATTTGGTTTTGGTTTTGAGAAAAAAAAGTATTTATTTTCTTCTTCACAGAATTCCGAAAAAGTCAGAATTTCCAAAACTTAAAACAGGTCGAAACCTTGACTATGCTTTGAGAATCTCTGAGCTTTGACTTTGTTCTGGGCACATTCAGGATCAGTCGATCTGCTGACCTTATAAGGTGGATGGATGTACTGGGGTGTAGCATAGCACAAGGCCATTGAGGGATTTGAAAGTGAATAAAATCATTAAAAAATTAATCCTTAAATGTATGGGAAGCCAGTGGAGTAAAGCTACAATGGGGCCGTTCAAGTTCTTTTCCCACAATAGTTAATGAGGACTAAGTTCATGAGAACTCTTTTAGTTCTGATGAACTAAAGCAGATCGCGTTCACACCGCAATGAGTTCCTGAGGGAGGATTAGGCAAATGAAGCCGCTGATGTCACTTCTTCTTCCTCTGCTTTGGGTTTACTGGCAGGCCGCAAACCACTTCACGGCATATACTGCCACCCGAAGTCCCCGGCCGGAAGTCCCCGGAATTGGGGACTGGCTTCTACTGAAGCCTTCAGAGTAAATCGCCAGAACGCCGACACCTCCTCATCTCCACCGCTCCCATGTTTTCTTTTGTGTTGCCATAAGTTGGTCTCTCTGCGTTTGTGCGCTGGGCTAATGCTAATAATGCTAATGCGAGGATCATAAAATGGCGGCTTCACAAAACGTTTTGGGAGTTTTACGGGGCGTGGTTTGCAATCGCCCAGCCAATCAGACATAGGAACCTTTCTCCCACGAAAGTCCCTGCTCTCTAGCAGGGACTGAAAAGGGGGTAAAAATGGTTCTGATGAACTAATTTAGTTCAGGGGGCTTTTTGGTGTGAACGCAAATATATCTGAATTCTGATTAACTATTGTGGGAAAAGTACTCCGGTGTGAACGCACCAAATGGGGCAAATGTTCTTGTGTTTGTGTGGTCTCTATTCCTCAATTTCCCTGAAAACAAGGGGGGAAATATCAACAAGGAATGAGAGGAGAGAAGGAGAGATGAGGAGAAGAGAATAAAAGAGGAGAAGGAGAAGAACATTTGTTAATCTGTTGTAATATTCTCCTGAACACTGGGTGGTGTAGGGGTGCAGGGAAGCATAAAGGGGAGCTCACCAGGACAGGTGGAGTGATGTGAACCTGGGATGAGCACAACGTTTTTAACATGCGCATGCACACCATATCATTTGTTCTTTTATTTGTCTCGCAAGTTCTAGAAGTAATCTGTATTGAGTTTAATACACAATTGTTTACCACTGTTTTAAGTTGCAATAGTCATCACTGTGATAGTTCTACTTTTAATTCTGTAAATAATCTCAATTCTACTTTTACAACTTACAATAAAATATTAACCTTACTCTGGTCATGTTAGTGCAGTGGTTCTCAAAAGTTTTCTGTCAGGCCCCCCCTTTGGAGAAAAAACAAAAATCGGGCCCCCCCAACACAAATAGTCACGTAATGGGCCAAGTTAACATTTATTAAAGGTGAACTATCATGGTATATTTGAGCAATATATTGTAGGGCCATACCTATATAAAGTATTTAAATATAGTTATTTTTTCAAAATACCAAACAGATCCTGCATTTTAGCCATGACTCATTTCGCTCTATTTGCTCTTTCCAGCGCTGTTTTTGCAGGGGGCTGATTCTGTGAGCTGCAGCTGACCATGCCCCCCTGCTGGAGAGGGGAGCATGCTTTGAGATCAGCTGCTGGGCTGCAGCGGGGAGAAGAGGGGGACAAAAAGAGATCTCCGTCCTCCGTGTTTTATTCTTATAGAAGTAAGAAGAGAAGTAACGGGGCAGAAACCCTCCTTTTTACGCAGCGGTCCAGACATAGACATCAAGCGGCGACACATATTCAGTTGCCAGTTACTTTGGCATTAGGGCAGGGATATCTAGATACATTCCAAGGGTTGACATAATGAATTGTGCAACTTTTAAAGCAAGCAGCGATGTTTTCAAATCTGTAATCGAAAAGCTCCTCAAAAACGCTATCGAAGCAGTTCCTGCCGTTGCTACGTTAGTTCAAACAGTAACAACGGACTATTTTTCTTAGCGGATGCATGTCAATTTAAATCAATACATACAACTATTTTTTAAATCAATAAAATCATTTTCTAAATCCATAAAAGCATTTCAATTAATATTGGGAGTAATGTCGTTACTTTGTTGAGAATGTGGCCATGTAATAAGCAGGATAATGTGCACCTTCATGCCGATCTAGATCCCTCCGCTTCGCGTCGGGCTCCTGATCAGCCTGTCGGTGTTCTTTTCCCCATAATGACCACGTCGCTGCACATTATCCCTTAAGGGAGAGTTTGTACACCTTGAATACTTTTACTACCGGTCGAAGTCCGCCAGGTTTACAGACATGCGGTTCGGCCCCAGAGCGCAATAAAAATATGCAGGGGTGCTACATGGATAGGCAGCGCCGGGGCCTTCCACGTGGAAACATAATCGGAGCCGGGGACGTGCTTTCCCAGCAGAGAAAGTGTTCCGAATAATGTGTCTATCACACGCCCTTTAATGCAGAAAAGTGTGTACATGCGGTGCCATGGAAAAAGTGTCTCCATGCGGTGCCATGGACACACTTTTCTGCATTAAAGGGCGTGTGATAGACAGAGACCAGTAAATACATTCCAGGGTGATAATATGACATTTATGGCCGGAAATAGTCTTCCAAACAGGGGTATATTATTTGCAAAGGTCGCAGGCATTGTTTACATTCATTTATAGGGGGGGGAAGCGCAGGGAGGAGCCTGAAAATGCCTCTCCAGGATCCTGGAGAGCTCCCAGGTGCTGTAAGACAGCCATGGTGATAAGATAAGATTTATACCCGAAAATAGGATGCTAAACAGGGATAAATTAGTGACAAAGGTTAAGGTCAAACAGGTTATTTCACAGCTCCAGGAGAGAGACCGCCCGCCCCTCTCTGTGGCCGTTTTCAGAGCCCCAAAGGACCGCCTAAGTAGCTCCAGCATGTCTCCCTAACATGGGCAAACAGGTTATATCTCTCACAGGCTCCGCCCTCTACTGGACTCTATGGGTACTACCTTATCATGCAAGCATTCACCTACTGAGATTTCTATGGACGTAGCCGGCCCCGGGGCGGGCCTACCTGAATGCGTGCGCATCTCACTTCCGTATAAAAGGAGGCCTCGCCTCCTGACCACTATCCTTTACTCTTCAGCGAGCGGAGGTGATAGCCTAGCACTGAGTCCGAGACGTTTTATTTTTAGAGAGAAAGGAAGAAAGAGAAAGACAACGAGTATTTTTTGGAATTATGCCCTGGCTTAAATAGCGGGCGCCAATCCCCACCATCTCTGCTTCGAGTGTTTGGGGGACCAGAATATGGCTGAGGAGGTGCCTTTTCACATTCGCCATTCCTTCCGAGTCCGGCGTCCATGGAAGTCCACCGCCCAGGGCTGTACTCTCCCTGGATGATGATCATGGCGGCGGGTGTGTGGGCTACTCGCTTATTGCTAGAGATGCCCCCGCCTCACCAGGTCAGAGGGCATTTTTCCAAAGAGGACCGTGTTGATCTCCTGGGAGCCCCCGTCTTTACGGAAGGGCTCTTTGGATCGATCTCCTCACGGGATAAGGAGCAATCGCAGCGTGGCTGATTCTTGCCCATCCCCAGAGGAAGAAACACTGTCCTACACTCCCCGTCCCCTGCTGTAAACCCCAGTATAGGGAGCCAGCAGGTGGGCGTGTGCACGTGAGTGGAATAAACCGTGTGCTGTCATAGCACTGTGCGGGTTCAAGAGACGCTATTGCCGGCGTGCTGTTGTCAGAAAACACACCTTGCCTGGTATAATAGCTCCGATTAATGCATTTCATCGTTGAATGGGAAATACAGCGTTAATACGTGGGCGCACGGCCCTCGTGAGAGTGGCCGCGGTGCGTTCAGGGACCTCCGCAGGAGAACGGTGGTTTACGTTTGTAAACTCTAGTTCTAGAGTGATGTGTGTGTGTGTGAAAAATGCATTCAGTGAGAACGAGTACATTTATCCCAGAGTAAGAGTCATCTCTTTCCACAATTCCACTTTTTTCCCATAATGTCTGTTTCGAAGAGACGGCATTTTGACGGTGCGCGCGGCCCCCTCTCCTGAGGACGGGCCGCGGTGCGTTCAAAGACCTCAGTAGAGAGAAGAGTCACCACAGTGCGCGCTGCTCCACAGGCTTTTCTGCAGACGAGGGAGCGCGGCGCGACGGTGAGACGAAGGGAGAGGTGCCAGCACGGAGATCTCGTGCCGGCGGCGCCCTCCACCTCTTCGGCCCACCCCGTGGAATGGACAACCCTCACGGGGACGAGGGAGCGCGGCGCGACGGTGAGACGAAGGGAGAGGTGCCAGCACGGAGATCTCGTGCCCGCGGCGCCGTCCACCTCTTCGGCCCACCCCGTGGAATGGACAACCCTCACGGGGACGGGCTGCCCGGCGCCTCTCCCTTCGTCTCACCATCGCGCCACGCTCCCTCCTCTGCAGGAAAGCCTGTAGAGGATGAGCGCACGCTGCGATGACTCCACTGAGGTCCTGTTAGCCCACCGCTGAGTTTCTATTCCCCAGAACATTGTGTTAATGGACAATCACTCAGCAGTGGGGCCGCAGCTAAGAAGCTGTAATACTCTCTGGTGACCCGTTCCGCCGCAAAACTCTCCGCGAAGGGAAGATTTTGCCCCTGGAGGGTCGACACAGGAAGGGCCGATTATTTATTGAGGACCCTGAACGCACCGTGCGGCTCGTCCTCGGGGGAAGGGCCGCGCTTCGTGTTGAAACGAACATTATGGGGAAAAGTGGAATTGTGGAAAGATATAACTCTTACTCTGGAAAAAAACAATCGTTTTTACCGAATGCATTTTTCCCACACACACACACCACTCTAGAACTAGAGTTTACAGACGTAAACCACCGTTCTCCTGCGGAGGTCCCTGAACGCCCCGCGGCCACTCTCACGCGCCCACGTATTAATGCTGCATTTCCCATTCAACGGCGAAATACAACAACAGTACGCCGGCAATAGCGTCTCTTGAACCCGCACAGTGCTTAACAGCACTCGATTTATTCCACTCACACGACCTCCTGCTGGCTCCCTTTACTGGGATTTACAGCAGGGGCGGGGAGTGTAGGACAGTGTTTCCTCCTCTGGGGATGGGCAAGAAGCAGCCATTCGCTGCGATTGCTCCTTATCCTGCGAGCAAGGAAATCGCTCCAAAGAGCCCTTCCGACAACACGGGGGCTCCCAGGAGACCAACACGGTCCTCTTTGAAAAGCGCCACGCGGCGTGATATCCAGGGACATCACACGGCGGGCAGCGGCGGCGGCCTGTGATGAAGTAGGGTCAAACCTATATCATGTGAAACCACCGAGCACCGGTCCCCGGGGGAACCGGGCCTAGGGCAAGGTCCGTGTGACCAAGCTACTTATTCGGCCTTGCGGCCCAATAATCGCTCTGACCTGGTGAGGCGGGGGCATCTCTAGCAATGAGTGAGTAGCCCACACACCCGCCGCCATGATCATCATCCAGAGAGAAACCAGCCCTGCGGCACCGCCGGGCCATATCCTGGTCCCCCAACACTCGAAGCAAGGTGGTGGGGATCGGCGCCCGCTATTTCAGCTAGGGCACGAAGGACAGGCCCGGGTCTCTATCTTCTTCAAAACGTCTTCCGGTCTCTCGTGGAATCACTTCCGCTGGCTGAAGAGAAAGGGATGACAGTCAGGAGGCGAGGCCTCCTTTTATACGGTGTGATGCGCACGCATTCAGGTAGGCCCGCCTATGGCCGGCCACGTCTATAAGAGTTTTTCAGTGGGAGAATGCTCGCAGGATAAGGTAGTACCCATAGAGTCCAGTAGAGGGCGGAGCCTGTGAGAGATATAACACTGTTTTCTTTGTCCTTTATCTTCCATGCTGAACTTCTCGCACCATTGCCCTCCGACACATGGGTCGGCACCCATGTTTATTCGATGGCTGCAAACCCAACGATGAGGGTTCTCCTCCAAGCTGCGTGATCTCTGCCTAAGCTGTGACCTGCCCCCAGATCGCTATTCCCACTGTTTAAGAATCTGCACAGCCACAACCGCAGCTCTCCGCCTACCTCAACCCTGAGCATCCTGGGCCGTCGGTCATCTTCTGCCCACCAGCGCTATATCATGCTTCACAGGAACGAGATCCTTTCAGCACAAACAACCATGAACCCTTGCATTGCTCGATGAATGAGTAACGTTCAAAGATGTATATCTGTAGGATTCTGTTATTGCACACCAGGTGGTTGCTGGGTTAGATTATATTTATTTCATTATAGTATATTCCCCTCATAGCTGCATGCTTGGGGGGGTAAGCTCATTGTCGCTGCCTCAATACGAGATACAGCAGTCTCGATGGGTAGTATATCGTCCTTAAAGCCGCGGTGCTTAAGGGGGATGGCTTT
>CALSBZ010037522.1:25927-47373 GCA_943591055.1 Gobionotothen gibberifrons | reverse complement strand
TATCTATGGAGTGATGATGCCCGAGCCTAATCGCCAAACTCAACTATATGCTGCTTCTAATAAACATGTTAAAGAAACTCGTGAGTTGTCTGACTGAAAGTGTTTTATTGATTTTTCGAATTATTAAGAAACTTAAATATATAGAAAGAAAAGTTTTAACAAGTATATATTTTTTGTGTAAACATATGATATAGGCATGCTGCATACATTGTTAAAAATATGCGAGGGTGATGACGTCAGAGCATTTTCTTATGTGCCGGGGCTTACCCCCGGACAGCCCCGGCCCAATTTAACCCCTGATTGTGGGTAATGTAATCGCAAAGCGGACAGGCGTCGTCACAACAATTGCTGAGGATTGTGGGTAGTGTAGTGTCTTCGGCCATCCAAAACTCATAGAAAACTACTTGTTTCTCAGAATTGAAGGGGAAAACGTGACAAAAGCATTGTACACTAAAACCTATCAATGTCGTTTAATTAACAAAGATAATATGGTGTTTTTGAGTTGATGAGTAGTGGAGATATCACTGTCAAATCAATCGACAGTAAGGAGAATACTTACTTCCGGGTGTACACATTTTCGTTATCCAATGGGAATGGACGCTCACATTCCCTTTAAGGGCGGCCGACATGGACCGATGCGGTGCTTCCATGAGCGTCAAATACCGCCACCGATGGGAATACATTGCAATCAGTTGAAAGCTCTTTGTGTCCGTTTATGAAGCTGAAGGAGCCTTGGTGCGTCCCAACTGCACGCCACGGAATCCCTGACCAAGCGTCGCTCCTGGACGTTTAGGGAGTGAGAGTGTGTTGAAAGGGGATCTCACCAGGACAGGTGGAGTGATGTGAACCTGGGATGAGCACAACGTTTTTAACATGCGCATGCACACCATATAATTTGTTATTTTATTTGTCTCGCAAGTTCTAGAAGTAATCTGTATTGAGTTTAATACACAATTGTTTACCAACTTTAGCACGTGTTTAGTGGCTTTAAGTTGCATAGACATCACTGTGATAGTTCTACTTTTAATTCTGTAAATAATCTCAGTTCTACTTTTACAACTTACAATAAAGTGTTAACCTTACTATGGTCATGTTAGTGTAGTGGTTCTCAAACTTTTTCTGTCTTTGAAAAAAAAAAAAAAGTCGGGCCCCTCCAACACAAATAGTCACGTAATGGGCCAAGTTAACATTTATTAAAACACATCAATATGAACGTGTGCATTCCTTTGCTAGAACAGTGATAATAAAACAATGTTCCATAAGTCTGTGTGGTCAAAAAATAAATACATAATACAGTTGTGCAATCCTTTTGCTAGAACAATAAGTTATAATACTTTGCCACTTTGCAATCTGTGCAAAAAAATGAAAAGAAAGAAAATGCTGATATTTGGCAAAAAAGTGTGTCTTATCACAGCATTAGTGGCTGCAATGAGCCTGTTTTGCACTGCACATTTCTTCAAAACGGGGTTGCGGCGCCAGAGATTTATTTTGGGGTTGCTGTGGGGTAGCTTGACGTTTCTTAGAGGGTGCTCAAACATTTAGGGTTTCCCATTAATGTACCGGTCGCTACAGTGGAATTTTCTACTGCAACAATCCCCACGCAAATACACAGTGTACCCGTGACAGTTACAATGAAGGATCGATAATCAGCTCACGGCATATAGTTGTAAGCAGGGGTAAAGTGCTATTTTTATAAGTGGGGAGTGGACCTAACATAGGAGGGCCCGGGGAGATTTTAAAATATTGAAGTTAAAAGCATCAATCTGGTGCACTTTGAGAGCTAAATGAAGAGATCTATGGATACATCTCTCAACACCCATTTGAAACAGAACTGTAAACAGATAAACTATTTCTTTATGGATATTTTGCAAATCACTCCCCTTTTAAACTGTATTCTTTTTTATTGTCATATAGTATTTCATACCTGTTTTTCATTTATTCTCTTATTTTTTTATAACTATAATGATCATTTAAACTGTTAAGCCCTATACAAAATGTACACCACCCCAAATTGATCATGTTGTTGATGTGCTATAGATGCGCTGCGAATAAAATTAGACTCTGTTGCTCCTTTGAAAAAGAAGAAAATAAAACAACATAGATTAGCTCCATGGCATAATGTCGAAACCCGCAAAATAAAGCAAAAGTCGAGACAGCTTGAAAGGATATGGCGTTCCACTAAACTTGAAGAATCTCGTTTAATTTGGCATATTACTCTAAATGAATATAAGAAAGCACTGCGTAAAGCGAGAGCAGCGTATTACTCTTCATTAATAGATGAGAATAAGAATAATGCAAGATTTCTTTTCAGCACTGTAGCCAGGCTGACAGAGAGCCATAGCTCAATTGAGCCTTCTATTCCCATAGCACTCAGTAGCAATGATTTTATGTGCTTTTTTAACGATAAAATTGTTACTCTTAGAAACAAAATCAATGACCTCTTGCCTTTGACCAGTATAGTGTTATCAACAGCTCCCGGAAATGTAAGTTCCAATATTACACTAGATAGTAAACTAGAATGCTTTTCAGCCATAAACCTTGAACAATTAAATTCAATGATTCTTTCTTCTAAACCATCAACGTGTATCTTAGACCCAATTCCAACTAAGCTATTGAAGGAAGTTTTTCCATTAATTGGCACTTCTTTATTAAATATTATGAATATGTCTCTATTATCAGGCTATGTTCCACAATCATTCAAAGTAGCAATGATAAAACCGCTTCTTAAAAAGCACAACCTCGATCCAGAGATATTAGCCAATTATAGACCTATTTCTAATCTTCCGTTCTTCTCAAAAATTCTTGAGAAAGCAGTCGCAAAACAGTTGTGTGATTACTTAAAAAACTATGATTTATTTGAAGTTTTTCAGTCTGGCTTTAGAACACATCATAGCACAGAGACAGCTCTGGTTAAAGTCACAAATGACATTCTAATAGCCTCAGACAAAGGACTTGTCTCTATTCTTGTCTTGCTCGATCTCAGTGCTGCATTTGATACTATCGACCATGACATCCTATTGCAAAGACTAGAGCACTTAGTTGGCATACAGGGAACTGCTCTAGGCTGGTTTAGGTCCTATCTATCTGAACACTCTCAGTTTGTACGTGTCAACGATGAATCTTCGACGCAAACCAAAGTTAGCCATGGAGTGCCACAGGGCTCAGTGCTCGGACCTATTTTGTTCACATTGTATATGCTTCCGTTAGGCAATATTATAAGGAATCATTCTGTACATTTTCATTATTATGCGGATGATACTCAACTTTATTTATCAATCAAGCCTGATGAAATGAATCATCTAAATACAATTCAAGACTGCCTTAAGGACTTAAAAACGTGGATGACCTTAAACTTTTTGATGTTAAACACGACCAAAACTGAAGTTATTGTACTCGGCCCGAAGAATCTACGAGACAAATTAACTAAAGATATACTAACTATGGATGGCATTAATTTGGCCTCCAGTGAGACTGTAAGGAATCTTGGTGTTATATTTGATCAGGATTTATCCTGTAATGCCCACATAAAATCAATTTCAAGGACCGCCTACTTCCATCTACGTAACATTGCAAAAATCAGGCATATCTTGCCTCAAAACGATGCAGAGAAACTAGTCCATGCATTTGTTACTTCTAGGCTAGATTATTGTAACTCCTTATTATCAGGGTGTACCAAGAAGTCAGTTAAGTCGCTTCAGATGATTCAAAATGCTGCAGCTCGTGTACTAACTAGAGTTAGGAGAAGGGACCACATTACTCCTGTTCTGGCTGCCTTACACTGGCTCCCTATAGAACACAGGATAGAATTTAAAATTCTTCTTCTCGCCTACAAAGCCCTTAATGGGCAGGCGCCATCTTACCTTAAAGAACTCCTTATACCCTACTGTCCTACTAGGGCATTGCGTTCCAAGAACGCAGGGTTGTTGGTTGTTCCTAGAGTCTCTAAAAGTACAATGGGAGCCAGAGCCTTTTCTTATCAAGCTCCACATTTGTGGAATCAGCTTCCAGTTTGTGTTCGGGCGGCAGACAGCCTATCCGTTTTTAAGAGTGCGCTTAAGACCTTCCTTTTTGATAAAGCTTATAGTTAGAGCTGATTAGATTAAGCCCCTAGTTTTGCTGATATAGGCTTAGTTTGTCGGGGGACATCTTACTTCTTCCTTCTCTCTGTCTGTACCTGTGTACTCTCATGTTCCGATTAACCCAGCTTCCCCAAATTTCTTTCTTTTTGGGGTCTATATACGCCGGGATCCGGAGCCATGGATGATCCTGTTGCTGCAGTCCTGTGTCCTGGGTCGCGAGCCCGGATCTTCAGTCGTGGCTGTTGCTGTGGTCCTGGATCATAAGTCCTAGATGGATGTCCTCGTGGATTCATCTTCCTATTATACACACATGCATTTCCAAACATTTGGACTACCTATGTTGCAAATGTATTATCTTTCTTTTACACACGGCATCTATTGCACGTCTGTCCGTCCTGGGAGAGGGATCCCTCCTCTGTTGCTCTCCCTGAGGTTTCTCCCATCTTCCACCTTTTAAACTGTGGGTTTTCTCTGGAAGTTTTTCCTTGTACGATGTGAGGGTCTAAGGACAGAGGGTGTCGTATTGTCATACTGATATTCTGTACAAACTGTGAAGTCCACTGAGACAAATGTAACATTTGTGATATTGGGCTATAAAAATAAACATTGATTGATTGATTGACTGTCGGTCCGATATTGTAAAAAACTAAATAAAAAATAATCTCAAAAATGTTTTTTATTTGTATTCTCAAAATAATTTTACGGGCCAAATATTATTGCTGGCAGGCCACCAATCGCTCAGACTGACTCAAGCTGCCCGCAGCAATTAGTGTGGAGTTTTCATTGGTGCTGTCGTTCTGTTTAACTCTCCTGGCTGTAACACCTGTATGGCTCCTCTTCAACCAGAGGATGGCCATGACCTTTGGCCCTTCTTGTCTTGGCCTCGAGGATCTTCCTTCCGGAGGACCCATGAATGAATTGCACCATCATGCCTCGTGCGGTGAGAGCTGCCAGACTGGCCGAGGTGGAGCTACTGGCTGAGGTTGGCCTTCCCCCTGGACAGTCGACTCGAGCCCAAACTTCCCATCCGAGGTGGAACTCAGATGGTTCAGGTGTGACTTTATGGCCGAATACAGCGTTCCTCCCTAAGGTGCTGGCAGGCCCCAAATGAATGCTGATTTAGAATGACTGCATGAAAAAGATCGTAGGAAATGCCGACAGAACAGCTAAAGAAACATTAAACACTGTGTAAGATTGTCTTTTATGCATTTTTGCCGATTCATTATATGATACATTAGAGGTATTTCGATTTATGGTTTTATTTTCACATCTTTCTCCAACACCTCCATTTTATGTTTAATTACTACTGCTACTACTACAAAAATCATTATAGTGGTAACATCTACACATCAAACCACTTTTAGTGACACATAAAAAAAACAGACACTTTTGGCTTTTTGTTAAACAATTGTTGTTTGGTTCGCTTTATAGATATCCAACATTAAAGGAGTCCGTTTGGGACCGCAACAAAAAATCGTAAACCGGACAACTTATTACAATTTGTCCGATTTATTAACTCAAGCAGACCGTTTTGGCCTATGCTCTATTATAGATGTTTGTAAGATGGAGGTGAAGGAAAGTACTGTATGACATATTAAAATGTAAAGTAATCAGTTGTATATACATCAGAATGTTTTGTTCCTGGTCCAAAGCTGTGATTGTTAAATATTAACTAAGCTGATCTCAGCCTGAGAGCAAAGGTCGTCTCAAGTTCGGCTTCATTGCAGAGTTTGACATTTCACCGCTGGAAGCAAAGAGGATCTCACCTGGTAAGTAAACACTACTTAGATATTAATTAAATAAATAAAAAATTAAGTGAATTTTACGAGGATGAGTAAAGACTGATTGTTCCCATAGGTGTCATTTTTGCTGGGGACTTTTTTAAATCGGCAATTTTTTCCCGACTACTTTTTAACAATGTAACAGTGTTGTGAAAAATAGTCTGCACAAAGAAATGTAATAAACACTTGTTTATTTTGAACAAGGTAACATGTACCTCTTGAGACCCAAGATGTACATGTTAGTAAACTTAGAACTTATAAAGTAATATGAACTTGAAAAAATTCCTCCTAAAATTACCAAAAAAACATGCTCACGGCAATGTTGTTTGGCTTGTTTGCCTGAAGTAAATGTTGTATTTTGCTTCATTTTCTTCTCACATACTACTAGAATGCGTAGTTAATATTTTGGAGGGACGGGGGGACGACCCCACTAAAGGGGGTTTGATTTACAAAAATATTTTTCACAACATGTGAGTTTGCAGGTATATGTGTCCTATGAAGATATTATGTAGCCTGACTGAATCCTGTTTATGCAGGTGTTGCTGAAAAATAATAGGGAAACTAGTGTGTACAAATAAAGGGTGGCGCACAATCCAGTTTTATTTTTATCTGGAAAAAAAAGAAAAGTGTCCCCACCAATTTTCAAAACAAAGTGAGTGATGTTATTACTACTCAGATGATTACATGTAGTTGTAGCAGAAGCACTGTTTGCAAAGCCACCACATAATTACAGCAGATCTTCAAGGAATATATTCAATTTTGTAATATACTTTAAAAAATCACTTTTGGGCAACTGTGTTTGAAATGTACTGGTAACGAGAAATGTATTCACATGTTTTATTGTTCTATAAAATGATAGGATTGGAGTCTGAACTTCAGATTGAAGGTCAACAAGAAAGTTATAGAAATTTGATAAGCGATAGCTATAAAACATGATCAGAGTTGCGGATTTTTCCACCCTTAGTAACACATTAACTTTGTACCACTAACATCACAGCTATAGCTATTAATACAAACTAAAACAGATTGGTAGATTATTTATTATTTAAAGCAAATTCATCTTCAAACCTAATGATTATACCAAACTTCTTTTCACTTATATACAGTTTATAGAAACATAAAGTAGTTTACATTACATTATTTGAAAATAGTGTTTGTCTCGATTTATAAAAAGTTTTACGAACCTTGATAACACACTTTGTACCATTATATCAACCACTGCTGTTTCCAAGAATACAACATAAAACACAGATTGTTAAATTAAATGTTTAATCTGCACTGACACTGAGAAATGTATGTATATGTTTAATGGTTCTATATCTATAAATGATAAGATTGGTATCTGAAGTTCAGACTGAAGGTCAACAAGGTTAAAACATGTTTTGATAAGCATTATGACAGCTATAAAACCTGATCAGAGTTGCAAGTTTTACCAACCTTAATAATAAATTAACGTTTGCAAAACATTTTTTTAAACAAAATCATCTTTAAACCTAATGATTTAATAAAAATGTTTTATTTTATTTTACATACAGTTCAAGAAGTTTCTGAAACCCACATACAGTAGTTGTTTTTAAATGAAAGGTTTAGAAATGTTTCTTTTGTCTCATATAGAATACACTTAAAGGTGGGGTAAGTTTGAGAAACCGGCTCGAGATACACTTTTTGTTGTATTCCATGGAATGCTCTTCACATCCCATTAGCAATGAATATCTTAAGTGCTTTGACAAAAAATCCATTAAAAAATGTCATCTGTGGAAGCCGTAGTACTGTAAACAGCACGACCAATCATTTTAGCCGGCCCGGCTAAAATAACTGGATGGCCTACCTGCTTGTCAGCCTTCCACCTGTGCACAAACTTATCTCGCGCCCTCATTGGTCATGTGCGCGTTCGTGTGTGTTGGAGGAGGGGCTCTGTAAGGAAGTGGCACATTTTTCCCGGCTGTGTATTTTCAAATTCTAGCGCACTCGAGCTGGTTTCTCCAAAATTACCTACCCCACCTTTAACTTATGTTAAATTATATTCATATTTGAAAATTAGGAACCATTCTTTTTGCAAAATTCTTACAACAAATGATGTCTTTGAATTTCTTCTCCCCAGGTATTTAAACCAAGCAGTTTGTTTCCAGTTCCAATTACTCTCCCATTTTTCCTGCAGATTGACATTATGGCGACAGCAACAGGTGAGTTCAGACTTAATTTAAGGGATAATGTTCAGGGAGGCGGTCATTAATGAAAAAAAAAAGATGGATAGCGTGATGAGGATTGCAATGTGTTATGTTCTAAATTAACCAACAACTTGATTCACAATATTGATCAAAACTGACTTTATTGATTTAAAAATGTGCGTATTGCTTCTGCTAAGAAAAACATGGTCTATTCCACAGCGTAGAGGTGAGAACTGCGGCAACAGCAGCGTAACTTAAAATGACGCCAGCACTGATCAAGGTTTTCTGTCACTGTCCAAATCTGTCCACATTTATTTGCCATTAACCATGGATGCATAAAGAGGTTTCTCTGGTTTCAAGGCAGGTCACTCCACAGAAACTGCTCTCCTTGCTGTCTCTGAGGAACTGCACACTGCCAAAGCAGCCTCCCTCTCCTCTGTCATCATCCTTCTGGACCTGTCTGCTGCATTTGACACGGTGAACCATCAGATCCGCACTCTCCAGAAACTTGGAGTTTCAGGCACTGCACTTTCCCTCCTCACCTCATACCTCAAAGACCATACCTACAGGGTAACTTGGAGAGGGTCCGAGTCCGACCCTTTTCAATTAACTACAGGGCTCTGTTCTTGGTCCCCTCCTCTTCTCCTTGTACACAAACTCGCTCGGATCTGTCATTAGCCCGCATGGTTTTTCATACCACTGCTACGCTGACTACACCCAATTAATTCTGTCCTTTCCCCGCACAGAGACCCAGGTCGTCGCACGCATCTCTGCTTGTCTAGTTGGCATCTCTCAGTGGATGTCTGCTCATCACCTCAAGCTCAACCTTGACAAGACTGAATTGCTTTTCCTTCCGGGAAAATATTGTCCCACTCTTGACCTAACAATCAACATCGGCACCTCTGTTGTTTCCCCCGACTCAGACTGCAAGGAATCTGGGTGTGATCCTAGATAACAAACTGTCCTTCACTGCAAACATCACTGCTACAACCCGCTGCTGCAGATACACTCTTTACAACATCAGGAGGATATGTCCCCAGCTGACCCAGAAAACAACAGAGGTTCTGGTCCAGGCACTCGTCATCTCACGCTTAGACTACTGCAACTCCCTCCTGGCTGGTCTACCTGCATGTGCCATCCGACCTCTGCAGCTCATCCAGAATGCAGCGGCTCCACTGGTCTTCAACCTTCCAACATTTTCCCAGACCACATCGCTCCTCCGCTCCCTTCACTGGCTTCCAGTAACTGCTAGAATCCACTTCAAGACAGTGGTACTTGCGTACCATGCTGCGAATGGATCTGGCCCTTCCTACATCCAGGACATGGTTAAACCGTACACCCCAGCACGTGCACTTCGCTCAGCATCAGCCAAACGGCTCGCTGCACCCCCGCTGCGAGGGGGACCCAAGTTCCCATCAGCAAAAACACGTGGGTTTGCTATCCTGGCTCCAAAATGGTGGAATGAGCTCCCCTTTGAAATCAGGACAGCAGATATCTTGCACATCTTCCGGCGCAGACTGAAAACTCATCTCTTTCAACTCCACTTCGAGCGATAGAATTACTAACAGAGCACTTATATACTAATAAAGGACTGGCTTATCTATAAGCCAGTTGAGTAGCACTTTAAATGTTTGGCTCTATGACACCTGATGTACTTATATGATTCTGTTTTCTTCAAGGTTGTATCTTCCTGGTCAAATGCACTTACTGTAAGTCGCTTTGGATAAAAGCGTACCCCTACCCCACAGTTCCGTGGTGAATTGTCAACCAGTGATCACTATACAAGCCCCCCCAGAATTCAACCATGGAGACAATCCTCACGTCTGGGAGGAAGCACCACAGGGGCCAAGGAGGGCAGGGTTGCAGGTGAGGGCCGGGCCATGGAACGGGGCGTCGGAAGGGGGCCGCAGGAGAGGGTAGGGGCCCTAACGAGGGCAAGGGCATCCCCACCGGGGGTGGGGGGCGGGCCGGAACGGGCCGTCGCAAGGGGGCCGCAGGAAGCGTTGTGGCGAATGAAGAATTCACCCGGCAGTCGGAGAAAGCTGGGTCGCTAAGCCGTGACGGGTGTGAATAACCCGGTGGTCCCCAGCAGGAAGGAGCACTGCCCGGCCGCAGGCGAGGGCACAGCGGCGGCGGGCATGAAGCCCTCGGGAGGAAGGAGCCGTGTCCCCGGGGGGGGCAGGAGCAGCATCCCCGGGAGGAAGGAGCCGTGGACAGGGGAGAGGCCAGACGGGGTCAGACGGGGTGCCGTGCGAAGCCGCCGTCGAGGCGAACCCGCCGTCGAGGCGAACCGTGAGCCGCGGTAAGAGGAGAGGCCAGGCAGGGTCCCGAAGCGCGCCACCCACGGGCCGATGAAGGCATGGGCGACGTCCGAAACTGTCGAGGCGAGACGGGGTCCAGAAGCGCACCAACCAGGCGCCGATGAAAGCGCGGGTGATGTCCGAAGCCGCCGTCGATGTGGTGAAAAGGCGAGAGGGTCCACATGAGGCCGACCAGACATTGTCGAACCTCCTCTCCGGCACCACAAAAAAATTGTCAACAGTCAGATGTCAACCGACGAATGTCGATAGCTGTTAGCAGCTAGCCGTTAGCTGGCAGCCTTCGGTAGCTGCTAGCCGTCGTTAGCTATCGTGGTTAGCTGCTAGTTGTCTTTAGCCAGCGCAGCCTGGACGTGCAGCCGCGCAGCCTGGACGTGCAGCCGCACGTCCCGAAGAAACAGCCCCCTGAGGTAGAAGTCGGGTTCTTCCATACCTAGCAGGTCGTGCATCATCTCTGTGTAGTCAGAAGGCCTGCTGTCTTCCAGTGCCGAGACGATGTGGGAATGGCGAGCGATGTCCTCAGCCATTAAGTGGGGGGCGCACTTAAATCTTCTTAAATCTTCTTAAATCTTAAGAAGCCCTCAGACACTGTTGCTTGCAGATGTTGTGGTTTCGGACCCGCCGAAGGGTCCGTGGGGCTTCATCCCGCCCTCTACTCTGTGGTAGTGGCTCGCGGGGAGACCCGCAACATAAAAGAAAACACGCAAAAACCAGTGCTTGATAACGATAATTTATTTAAAGTACAGCCGTTTACTCACACAAGCACTTCGGCAAACGAAAAGAGGTCTGGAGGACTGGCTAAAAGAAACAAACAGAAGGAGGGAACCCGAGCCAACCACACCACGGGCCGTAGGACCCAGAGCTTCCCTCCCCTAACCAGAAATCAAATAAATGCCCTATGGGAAACAAAATAAAGCTGCGAAAACTGGACTACCAGGTCCTCCAGGCTAACCATGAAAACATCAGCAGATCAAGGCCGACAGCTCAAAAGTAGCAGAGAGATAATCAAAGGAGAGAGTCTCCCGGCGTTAGGATAGGCGACAGATCGGTCTCCTCCAGTTCCTCCTTATAACCCGGCTGAGTGGAATTAGGAACACCTGGGCAGAAGCGGAGCCAGGGGCAGACCAGGTGCACCTGCGCAGCAGGGAGACAGAAAAATACAACAAGGAGGGGAGCACGTAACATGGATTCACCTGCCATACAAACCTTGGATGAGAAACAAAAGTCCTGGCTGAGAAAAAGGAGAGGAAGGGCAGAGAGCAGGGGGACATCGCACTCCAAACCTGTAATCTATTTTCCTTGTGTGATAACTTACTTTGTGCTTGTTTTACTCTGCAATAATCTACAAGTTCTGACACCACAAGGAAAAATAAAAAGGATTTAGCAATGAAAAGTAGCAATACCATGAACTTGCTAAACCATTGCCTCCCGAGTAACAAAGTGACAAAGAGGGGAAATCATCCTTAACTATTGGCCATAAATAATCAGCACGTATTAAGCAACGGAAACAAAGAATGAATACAAACTAAATAGGTGGCCGAAATTAGGAAAAGCTCAATAGACTTGCAAATCAAAAAGTCACCTGATAAGACGAGCAATGCAATCTATCAGGGATCAGTAGGACATGCTTATATCTCGCATAACTCCGTAACAGCCGACCGGACAGCTGTATTTTAAACCTAACTCTGCTAATAAGGGAGATTTTTTTTTGTAAAAAATAAGTACGTTGTTTCTGAGTCTTCACCTGTTGAACCCCATCCCCCCGCCCCCAGGCGGAAAAACGCATCATCTGCAGGAAACAGCATCTGAGGGCTTCTTAATATTTAATAAACTATGAATGTTTTATATCCATGCAATGGGAAGAAACTCAGCTAACTGATTTCTTTTTTTTTTTTTGCAAAAAAAAACACAAAGCTAACGCTCAGCCTCTGAATTAGCCACGAGCAAAAAAATGCTAACGGCGGTTGCACAGAAACTCACTCATAACACCCTTATTACTTATCGTAGCTGCACATCCAAACCATCGATTAGCATCGTGAGAAGCCACAGAATCGATAGGTACCTACATCATCACTCTATGATAAGAACTTGCGACTTTATAAACAAAAACAGACATCACAACACTTGGCGCTAGGTAGCAAAAACGGCAATATGGCTTACCTTTGTCGTTGTCTGATCAAAAGTTGTCTTCAATGGCATTAAAACGATAAGAACGCTGCTGAAGGTTAATCCATAGGTTAATCCAATGTGTCTGTGTCACTTTGAAATGATTTCTGATAATCCATAAGCAATAAACCTACTTTTCCGTTTTCAAATGAGCGTGAGATAGGTTCGCTCTGGGCAAAACTGCATGCTCGAAGCCCCCATTTTTTTTTGATAACGTTCAGTGTGTATGTGGAAATTCCCCATCGATTCTATTTGCTCTAACGGTTGAAAAGAGATGTCAATCACCAAAGTCGACCAATGGGCTCCAGAAAAACGGCAAAAACGCCCATTTCCACCCAAATCACCGCAGAGGTGGATTTTCTTTTGATAAACCTCTCTAAAAAGGTCAAATGTCACTTGTTTTGCATCAATCTTGATACAGGGTATTTATTATATGTTGTACTTTGGATTTCTAAAGCTTTTAGTCTACCTTACCATCATCCAAGGTTAGTTTTCACTATAAGTACAACATAATTTTTGAACGGGCACTATGATTTACAGTTTTTTACTATATTCAATCTGAATTTCCTTTAAAACAAAAAACATCTATATTGATTCTGACTTTTCTACATCCAACTCACAGGTTTATCATTACTTTGAGAAAAAAGATTATTAATTTTCCCCTTTTAGAAGTGTAGTATGGTCATTTGTTCTGGAAATGTCATTTTCGAGCCTGAGACCTGAAAAACAGGGATGCAAAACATCAGTTTATCCTTGTTAATTACACAATATTGATTTGTTTAAATTGTGTACAATGCTTTTGTGTTTTTAACCTTCGATTCGGAAAAACGAATAGTTTTTTCGGAGTTTAGACACTACAGAGTTTCTGAAAACGTTACACTGCCCAGAATCCTCAGCTATCGTTTGGGACTACAACATCCCCCCCCCCAGAACTACACATGCTGGCTATTGTGTTTCGCAGCGTTCTATGGCACGTCTCTACTGGGAATGAGACGTTTTCGTATTTCCCATAATTAGAAGTTGCCAGTATTAAACTGTGTACATCCTTGGAGGTTTAGGGGATAGGAAACACTCACATTTTAAAACATATAATTAATAAATGGGTGAAAATTGCTTGTGTCCATAATGAGCAGCATTAATATATCCACATGACAGCTAAGGTCAGAATAGGTTTATTTAACAGCTGGTCTTATGTCTGTGACCCCTCCTGTTGTTAATTGATAAGCCTGAAACATGCACTTGTCAAAGTTCAGAGGCAAATTTAGCAAATATGGCAGTAGCCATTGATCATCTTAAGATAAGAAAAGATATACTTTATTGATCCCAAGTTGGGAAATGTTTTTGTTACAGCAGCATGTACTACTTTGTTCTTACTCCACTATACATTTATTTTAGTTACTTTGCAGGTTCTGATTAATGATGTGAAATATATACAACCCTTAAATCAGACTTTATTTACACCCGAGTCAAATTCAGGGAAGGTGATTTTCAAGTGCCAAAATAAACCATGCAATATATTAGACGTTAAGTACTTTGTCAGACTTACTATTTATCTGTTGATACCCCCAAAGTGTTGTTCTTATTCAAATGAAGACCTTAACTTAAAGTATTCTTTAATGTTTAAATAAAGCCTTATTAGTTTGTCTGTTTTGCACATCCTCCTATTAATATCTTTGGACGTCCTCCACTTTATTGTAGAGATCACTACAGTATCTTCTTGATATTTTCTATTCTATATTTCTATCATTGACCTTCTACTTTCCCCCTATTTTGTATGTAGGCTACTCTTAATATTTAAATGTTTTCATCAAATGTAACATATTCAACAACAAAATTCAATAACGTGCTTTAACCACTAGGCGGTGCGGGTTAAAAAACAGTGGTCTAGTTAATAAACATAGTATTACTATTAACTTTATTGTGAAATTAAAACAGAACGATAAAGAAAAATACAGTTTCAGTCTCTCGATTTGAAGCTTATGCATTGTACCATGAACCTGTATAGACCTGTAACAGTCAACTGCATTTGCATTGCAGTTGGAAGGGTAGTTTCTGAAGATGTTACAAATAACACACAGCATATAATGCCATAATAACTTTGTATTATTAGTGTAGGACACTTATGTTTATAACATCTGAAGATGTGTAGTTTTATTCATGTTTTCACATAATTGTACTGGATATTGCTATAATATTTCACATAGAACTGCAATATGTGAAATATTATAGCTGATAATGTGTATATATATATATATTATATATCATATATGATATATAATGTAATATATCAGATATTAATGTGTATACACATTAATATCTGATTTGTAAAACATCACAGACAGAAAGGTATATCCGTCATTAAGCTATTGAAATTGTGATTCCATAGATGTGTCTCCCATCACCAAAAACCCCTCGCTATTCTCTCAACTCACAAGTATTTACATTGTTATATTCAAAGAAAATCAGTAATATCTTTAAAGTCCCTTTCTATCAGCTGTGCACCGTAATGGTGGAAATATAGCCTATTTACCAATTGGATCAAATATAAAAGTCATCCGAATTAGTGTTGATACTGTAAGGAGACGTATTGTGTGAAAAGAAATGGAAGATGTTGTTTAATTGCTGATATATCTATGATCACGTATTCAGTTTCGGCGGCATTTCTTCCAGTTTGTCCAAAGTTCTTCTAATCAGGGCTCTATAAATAAAGAACTACGGCAGATATGTAATATTTAATGCAGCCGAACCGTGTATTACAATGCCGTTATGTGATGACTTCCAAAGAGAAAAGCAAGCACATGTTTTCGGATTTCATATCGCATAAACACCATATCCCAACATGCATCGCGGCTAAAACATCCAATCACAGAGCTTCAAGTTCGATGTTTTATCAAAACCTCTGAAAAAAGAAATGTGTCTCTCAGAATCGAAAGGGAAAAACCTATGGGAAAAACACAAAAGCATTGTACACAATTTAAACCAATTCATGTTGTGTAATTAACAAGGATAAGCTGATGTTTTTGACTGGATGAGTAGAGCAGATATCACTGTGAAATCATTTGACAGTGAGGGAAATTTTTGATTTTATTATGAAAACTTCGAGACCGGAAATACTGTTTTCACCCCGTGAGGGTTGACGCTAACTTTACATGGACGCTGCCGTTACACGTTCTCCTGGCGAGACCTCAAACAACTTCGAAATATCTATCAAACTATAGATCCTACACATCCACTGGACGTCGATTCTGAAAGTAAAATATACACTTCTCGCTAGAACTCTAATCAAAAAGCATTTTAATGGCCTAACTATCCTACAATTTAGGATTTTCCAGAAATGGTTATTTGTGAATATATGACCCTCCGTAGCATTTGCATTCAACGGGAGCACTATAGGTCGAACACTTTAAAACGTGATTATAGGTCATAATAAGCGCTTGAACAATCAGCTTATTTGGTCGTAATAAGGGCTTGAACAATCGACCTATTTGGTCGTATGAGTTGGAGGACTTGTTGCCCAGCGCGTTTCAGAAGCGGAGCATCTTGCATGCCAGCTCGCAGTTTTTGTTGATTTGGGCATATTCCCTGGACATTTGTACTTCTACAAGAAAGTAAGGCTACTTTGTACAGACAAAGTTAATAATAATTGTAATAGTCCAGTTATAAACGACATGAATCAAAAACGCATTCATCATCATAATTATTCTATATATATAATTTACACACAGTGCCTGTAAACCGGAGGAAAACGCTGGCTTTTCGCCTTATACTTGAAAGACTACGGAGGGATGGGGGTTCTGCAAAATGTGTTTATTTTGGGGATTAACCGGATGCTCTGGTCGTTCCACTTCCTGCCCGGTGCTATGCAACGCCTCGCGCCTCCGTCAAAAATAGACCAGCCGCGTAATTTTAGCGGAGCACCGAGACGTTTCTGAAACGCGGCGCGTCAGGTGGACACACACGGATTAGGCTCGTTTGAGATGAGCGAGACCGATGCAGACCTGCGCAATTGTGACCGCCGTCTTGCTAGTGCGTTGCATGATGGTTAGTAATTTTGTCCGACTTGGGTTGCGGTCGAATAGTCCAAAGATCAGCTCCTAACGTCTATCCCTATCGTCTATCCCTTGACCTCTGTGTGAAACGTCACAGGGTTAAGGGATAGTGGATAGGAGAATTAAAAAGGACTTAGGAGAAGAGACTGCAGTACTTTAGAGAATCCGACTGCACTTTCACTATCCAACATGTTTATGATGCGCCAGCGGACGTCATAAATGTGCGTCTGCTACTGTGGGAAAACTATGGGAACTACCGTTTTCTATACAGCGGACTACAACATGGATGTATAATAAGAACGAGGGACTACTGTAAACTAGGGGTGTAACGGTTCACAAACATTTCGGTTCGGTACGTACCTCGGTTTTTAGGTCACGGTTCGGTTCGGTACGTTTTCGGTACAGCAGAAACGATTATCACAAAACATAAAATATATATATATATTTTTTTTTATTATTATTAAACTGTGAATAATGTATTCACTCAAATAAATACAAAATATAATAAAATAAACATTAAGGTGTGGCATTTCCATGAACTGAAATAATCTGTATTTGAACAGTACTGTACTATACCTAAGCAGCCAGTTTGACATTATGACTTGCTTGCCATTGCATTTTCATGTTTTTTTAAAGAAAAATGAACTTGCTTGCCAAAAGGGCAGATCTGCTGGCACTAATGTCTCCTGCTGTGGAGAACACCCTCTCGCTAGGGACAGAGATAGCAGATACAGGTAGCGCTTTGCTAACATGGCAACATAAGGATATTTGGCGTTTGTAATGGCTTTGGCTCGGTCTGAACTTTTTGCGAGTGGTGGAGGCTTAAATGCTAGCGGGAGTTGGGTTTGCACTTCAGTCTTTTTTCTTTTGGTACCGGTGATATTCACGTTCGGGTGATGCCTTTTCAAATGAGTGTGCACGTCTGATGTATTGCCAGCTGCGTAACCAATTTTAGTTGAACAATGCCGACAAACAGCTTTGGGTCGGTCCACCTGTCCTTGTACTTACGTACGTAACTGAACCGAAGGGCCCGAAGGGTACATATACCGTTACACCCCTACTGTAAACTCATCTAGAGACTCTGCACCGCGCTCTGATGCTGTTGTTTTATGCTTTATGAACGTGGACAACAGAGAAACATATTCTTCATGACCAAAGTTGGAATTGAAACAAAAAAGAAGAGTGAAACTTATACTTATCACCCTCTCCCTCCGGTCCACATTAATACAAATGATCCCAATATGTATTATTGTTTGAAAATATCTTAAAATCAATACAAATGTATTTATTATAAACGTTAGTCCTTAACATCTATCACTGTGTATATCACCATTCAAACATCTTTTAAAAGTTGAACAAACCCCACACAGCTCTGTGAAATCATGTTGACTTTATTTGATCATTTCAGTAAAAACTAACGTTCAAAACAAAGCACTTTGGCAAGTTACCAAATATGTTTTAAAAAGCCTAATAAGCATTTTATCCTCTCCTTTCGTAAAGGGAGGTCCAGTGGTTCCTAAGCTAAAGGAGGTTATTAAGGAAGTTTGAAACCTCCTTTCCTATCATCTAGAGTAATTCGAACGGCACTTATCATGGCTGCCACTGAGGTACTTCCGGGTCAATTCACTCCGTTAGGAAGGTTCCTAAGCTAAATGGACTATTCGACCGCAACCTTACTCTGGAGGCTCGACTGCATGAGACATTGAAATCTCGCGGGACAAAGACACCGGCAGCCTTGAGAGCAGGGACGGACTAGGACTACAAATTAGCCCGGGACTATCGACCGGCCCACTTCGGTACGACCGGCCCTCCTCGGTATCGCAAGTAATTGACAGCGCGGGGGGGGGGGGTGCTAGTGACTTATCCGACCGGCCCACATCGTCCGACCAGCCCACTTCAGTACCGGCCCATCGGGAAACGTCCCGATGGCCAATGCGCCCCTGCTTGAGAGCGAGGCGGAGCTGTTTCTCTCCACGAGCTGCGGAAGCAAAATGCTTGATGGGAAACGACTCGCTGGTATATCGAGCTGAGCACAAAAGTTTTTTGTTGTTTTGTGTCAGTTTTACGTCGCTACTTCCATTCACATTTTTCATCATTGTTCCACAATGTTTATCATCATGAAATTAATATCTATATATATACATTGCATTTAGCTGACGCTTTTATCCAAAGCGACTTACAATAAGTGCATTCGACCAAGAAGATACAAACTTGAGGAAAACAGAATCATATATGGTAAGTACATCAGGTTTCTGCCAAATTGCTGCCTAAAATGGACACTAGACCTGATTGCTAAGTTGTCACAGCTGTGGGCCTACACCCCTTTAACTGTTAAGCCCTGAACCTGTTTTTCAGGTCTCAGGCTCGAAAATGATATTCCCAGAACAAATGACCATATCTTCCCTTCTGAAAGGGTTAAATTAATAATCTTTTTTCTCAAAGTAATGATAAACCTGTGAGTTGGATGTAGAAAAGTCAGAATCAATATAGATGTTTTTTTATTTTAAAGAAAATTCAGATTGAACATGGTAAAAAACTGTAAATTATAGTGTCCGTCCAAAAAATATGTTGTACTTATAGTGAAAACTAAACTTGGATGATGGGTTAGTAGACTAAAAGCTTTAGGAATCCAAAGTACAACATATAATAAGAAGCCTGTATCAAGATTGATGCAAAACAAGTGATATTTGACCTTTTTAGAGACATTTAGAAAAAAAAAAACTCTTTTGGGGTCATTTGGGTGGATGTTACCTATCTCTGGCCCCCCTTGCTCGATTTTGACATGTGACATCTCTTTCTGACCGTCAGAGCCAATAGAATCGAGAGGAAGTCCCACATAGTCCTTATTTGGTCATGTGTGTGTGTTAGACTGCCGCGTCTGCCAATAAATGGGAACAGCAGCAGCAGGTGGCTACCATTAGCAGCTAACTTTTGGTCTCCGATTTTTACATAAATATGGAATTATGGACTATAAATGAAATAAATGATTTTGCACATACTTTCTCAACCTATGGATTAACCGATGCAGCATCGTTTTTTCTCGTTTGAATGCCATTGAACACTCTAATGATCAGATTGACAGCTATGGTGAGACGATCTCCCGTAAAAGCTCCGAAAGGTACGTGCTGTGATGTCTGTGTTTGCTTCCCCTGTTGCGAGTTTGTATCTTTCAGTGTTGAGGGTGGCACCCTTAGATTCTGTGACTTTACGATCATAAACGATGTGCTGGATGTGCAGAGCTAGGATAAGTAATAAGGGAGCTTGGAGTGATTTTCGGTGCGGTAATAGGTTAGCATGTTTCGCCCGGGGCTAATTCATTGGGTCAGTGTTAGCATTGTGTAGCAATTTTTTTTTTGAGTTTTTCACTGATATATGGATATAAAATATTCATAGTTTATTAAATATTAAGGTTCCTTAGACGTTGTTTCATGCAAATGACGCGATTTCGGGCCCGGGCACGGGTCCGTGGGGCTTAAGAGGTTAATAATCTTTTTTTTCAAAGTAATGATAAACCTGTGAGTTGGATGTAGAAAAGTCAGAATGAATATAGATGTTTTTTATTTTAGAGAAAATTCAGATTGAACATAGTAAAAAACTAAATTATAGTGTCCGTCCAAAAATTATGTTTTACTTACAGTGAAAACTACCCTTGGATGATGGTAAGGTAGACTAAAAGCTTTAGGAATCCAAAGTACAACATATAATAAGTACCCTGTATCAAGATTGATGCAAAACATGTGACATTTGACCTTTTTAGAGAGGTTTAGCAAAAAAAACTCCACCTCTGAGGTGATTTGGGTGGAAATGGGGGTTTTACCGTTTCTCTGGAACCCATTGGTCGATTTTGGTGATTTACATATCTTTCTTACCGTTAGAGCCAATAGAATCGAAGGGGAATCTCCCCACACACACACATGGTAAAACAAAAAGGTGGGGGCTTCGCGCACGCTGTTTTTCATCAGAGTGAAAATATTTCTAGCTCTGGCTTCCAGAAATGGAAAAGCAGATTTATTTCTCATGGATTATCAGAAATCATTCAAAGTGACACAGACACATTGGATTAACCTATGGATTATCTTCAGCATCGTTTTTATCGTTTTAATGCCATTGAAGACCACTTTTGACCAGAGTACGACACAGGTGTGCCATGTTAGCGTTTTTAGCTTACTAGCGCCATATGTTTTGATGTCTTTTCTTGTTATTATCTCCGAGAGTTCGTATAATTGAGTGATAATGAAGGGTACCCCTTGATTCTGTGTCTCCTCACGATGGGTTGGATGTGCACCAAAGATAAATAATAAGGTTTTGTGAATGAATTTCGGTGCAGTCATCTGTTAGCATTTTTCGCTCGTTGCTAATTCAGAGGCTCAGCGTTAGCATTGTGGGGGTTTTTTTGAAAAAAAAATTAAAATGATCAGTTAGATGAGTTTCTTCCCGTTACATGGATATAAAACATTCATAGTTTATTAAATGAACATGCCCTCAGACACTGTTTCCTGCAAGATGTTGCAGGAGGCCGTCTGTACCGGGGGCTCTCGGGCTTAACAGGTTAATTAGTTAACTCTCTGCAGCTGATGGGCACCAGCTGAAACTGTCTCACTTCTCGCAATCTGCATAGCCTTCAGGGCTATTGAAATGTCAGACTAAACCCTTCTTACAGAGGTTTTAAGTTAACCCTACTAAAATTACCCCTAGTAAAGCACTTAGTATTTTTACAATTGTTTAATCAAAGTGAACCCTAATCTTATCCTAATTTGTATTTGTATTATTGCTTTTAGGATGTCTATCACCATCTGGCAAAGGGACTATCGATGAAAACTAGCCTTTTGGCTAATTCTAGTACTTTTACATGTTTTTAATATGTTGATTAATGTACACTGTCCCT
>CALSBZ010037522.1:2231-15791 GCA_943591055.1 Gobionotothen gibberifrons | reverse complement strand
CAAACAACAAGAAGAAAATGAAAAGAGACGAATAGAGGAGCAAACAAGACTTCAAAGGTTGCAAGAAGAGTACCAGCAGGAAAAACTAAGAAAAGAAGAAGATAGAAAGAGAAGAGAACAGGAAGAGGAGGAGAAGAAAAAAGTAATGGAGGAAGAATATGAAAAAAAACAGGAAGTCATGAAGCTGAAATATGAAGAGGAGGCCAGAAAACAAGCTGAAGAAAGCAACAGATTCATAAAAAGGTTCCGTAAATTCTTACAACCCGTGGTCAAATTGTTCACGGGTAACAAAAATACCTCAAGCAAGAGTATTAGATAGAACAGGGGTTCCCAACCTTTTTTCCCAATAGCCCCCCCAAATGACTCCTGGTCAAATTATATAAATAAATACCTCAATCAAGAGTATTAGAAAGAAGATGCAAGTGGCTTTGAACAAGTAGAACCAAAAACACAAGATGATACACCCGGTGCACCATCCAATGATCTTCATACTGACTCATGATCATCATCACGTCAGTCGATGGAACATCATGTCCTCTTCATTGAACAGCAGATTTCTGGATGATAATTCTCAAACAGGGTTCAATCTATGCCACTCAGAAAGAACTACCACCCATTGAGACATTTCCATTCTGTCAGTATGTTTTTAGTGCCAGCTGTAGTACAATGTTTTACTTTTCAATTGTCAATAGTTTAACCAACCCTCCTGGTGCAGATACACTTTGTCTGTTTTATGGATTTAGGGTTATAATAATCAGTAGGCAAATGGTCAAAGTGCCTCGAGGAATATGAGTATTAATGTGGAGGGGCCTCATTTATGCATTTATGCTGACATATTCTTGGTGTCTCAACCAAGTTTCAGTGAGTGATCATAAATACATCTTATCTTTGTTGCAGCCATTGTATCTGTATGTTTTATTTGTTAATCTGTTGTAATATCCTAAATGGAAGGAATATATATGAACCTATATATTTTTAATATATATCACATGTATGTTTAACATATATGCGACATATCTGAAATTGGACCCCTACATATATGTCTCTGAACATATATGTACATATATATCCATATATGCACATATAGGTTTTACATATAGGTTTCACATAAATGCACATATATGTAAAACATATATGTGCATATAAGTTTCACATATATGCGCATATAAGTTTAGCCTATATGTGCATTTACACCTATGTTCAAGGATTATACATTATTACATGTTATTATTATTACATGTTACTTGTTAGACGCTTTTATCCAAAGCGATTTACATACTCAATACTGTGGACAATCCCCAAAGGAGCAATTTGGGGTGAAGTGTATCAGGGACACAACGACATGCTGACTGCAGTGGGGTTTAAACCTGTGACCATCTGATCCCCAGACCAAGGCTCTACCCACTGCGCCACACGCCTACATAGCCTACCTACATAAAAAAATACAACACACAAAATGTATAAGTCATTAACATACATTTATTGTCAATAAATGTCAATTATTTAGTCTGCTTTTGGCGAACCCTGAGCTCTGTCAGCTTGTTGTTGAAGGCTGTACCCAGCTGGCCCTTCGTTGTGTGTGTCTCCTCTGGAGTTTCTTCGTCGCCATTCAAGTAATTCTCTTCATTAAAATCTCGAACACAGTCAATCGGCAGAATGCTCCTAAGTCCCTTGTCACTACCTTCTGTCCACTCCACCAAGGCAAACGTGCACATGGTGACATTAATGTAATTTAATTTGTATGTTTGTTCTGTCTGTTGTTTTTTCCTGTATATCTCAGGTTTGCGGATTGCCCAAGACAATTCAATGTATATATACATTGAATTGTCTTGGGCAATCCGCAAACCTCAATCTGCATTGAATGGAAATAAGTACAATGATTAATTCATGTAGTTATATAGAACTTTGGAATAATATGCACATTACCACATTACCTTGCAAAGACCTATATATATGTAGGCATTCTGTATGACATATATGCAAAAAGACAGATATATGAGCTATATATGAGGCATTATGTAGGAGATATATGCAAATATATGAACCTGACTTTGGCATATATGTGGAAATATATGAGCTATATATGACACATATCTCCTATTAATCCACATATATGCACATGTATGAACCTGACTTTGGCATATATGTGGAAATATATGAGCTATATATGACATATATATCTCCTATTAATCCACATATATGAACCTGAATATGGCATATATGCAGCATATATTCTGCATATATTTGCCATATATTGGCATATATGTGCATATACTTTCTTTCCGTGTGGGATTCTCCTGAACACTGGGTGGTGTAGGGGTGCAGGGAAGCATATAGCCACCAGGATAGGGGGGTTGATTGAAATTGTTTGTATCTGTTTTTATATAATCAGAATAGACAGTATTGCAAATTATTGAGTTGAATAAGTGTGTTCATGTTCATGGACTTGTGTTAATCAGTCAGTCACTGCCACTACTTAACGGCACCAACATTGTTTTGTGTCATCCTTTGTTTTATTAATATATATCTCTCAATATTTAGAGCATGTGCTGCCACAAGATGTGAGCAGCTTGTTCTTAAAGTGTTGGGGTTCCTGTTGAATGATCTGCAGCCTGACTGCTGTTTGTGCACTGTGAATCCACTATGATTCCCATTTCTGTTATAATAATTCATTTGTTTTAGTATCTTGTGAAGTAAATTGTTGGTTCAATAAATACATCATTATAATTTCATTGAGTTCATGTTACCTCATTGCACACAAATGCATTTGTACATGTTGTTTTAAATGTTGTTTTGAAATAGTAGAGTTTTCCCAGTTGTCCTTGAGATTTAATGCTGTGAATGCATGTATAGAACATATAATATACTTTGGTAAAGTTTCGAATTCAAACCTTGAATTGTAAACGTTTTTCTACCCTTCTACAACATTTGAAAATGTAATATGTCAGTGGGGACATCACTACTGTGAGGAGAGAATGCACCCCTCGGTGGTGGTGAGCGAAACTGCAGGCTGCAAGCATTTCTAACTATCATCCAAATCTCTTAACTCAGTGATTCACAATGTATAGATTAACAATGTAACCCTTGGGCCTCACACTTTCTTGTTTCTATTTTTTGGAAGTCAAAATCTTGACTTTTAACTATTTTTTCAGAAGTTTGTAAAAAGGCTACATTTTGAGTATTTCTTACCAAAGGTAACTTTTTTTTGTTCTGAGAAAAAAGTCACAATTTTGACATTGTTCATTAATCTGGAAAAAGTATTTTTCCGTAAAGTATTAGGTTAGTTTTTTGAGGAGGATATTTGTATCCTCTAAAGACAAGACAGAGCAAGGTTTAGGTTTCCCAAACAAAGTAATATTCTTACCTGTAGAGGTCTGCCGTCCTCTGTCCCGATCATGTTCCTCCACTCCATCAGAGAGCGCTGCAGGTTGTCCAGTCCCGTCTCCCACAGTCTGACGTACCCAAGCCCCCAAGAAGTGCGCGGGACTCAGATGGAAATATTCGTGGTGGCCAAACGGCGGTACTGCACTTCCGTTTGGTTGACAGGCCCGGAAACACTTTTTACCCATTGACTTACATGGGGAAAGAATGGTCTGTAAATCGTTGGATACTTTTTTTTAAACTAAATAAACTACCCAGTATGAACACTTGTTTAGCCCTTATTAAAAACATTCATTCCTCAAGTTGTAAAAATGTGCTAATAACGTTATTCTGAGAGTTCTGAGAACGTGCCGCCCGGCACGTTCATGTTACGTGTTCAGCACTACATGCATTACCCATGGATGCACAATAACAACGGACCCATATTGTTTTACTGCCATCCCACGGAGCTGTAATAATGGATATATTGCACATGTTTGCTGTAATTCATCACTTGTAAAATATTATACTACATGGGCTGTATGATTAAATCTTGTACCGTAAATGTTGTATTAAATAAAGTTAATATTACCGGTGTTAGAGTAACGTCCCTGTAGCTTCTTATTGCATGAAGAAGTGCAATAATTCTTTCATGCTAAATGAAGCTCTGTTGCTTGGATATCACCAGATCCTGTTACAGCGTAATACAAGTACATAACGATTGATGTGCAGCATAATTACTAGTTAGCCGTTAGCCGTTAGCTGCTAACTGCCGTCTCGTTAATCTCAAATCCATAATAACAACTATTACCATGCTGTCATGAACGCGTGGTGCTGTTACGTGTACGCAAATTGACGTGCTTGATGTGAACGAGCATTTTGGTTAAAGTTGCGCATGCGCTATGAGCGCACATACGGGTACTTCCCAGGCACACCGGGTAATCTGTGACGTTTTGCTCTCTCAAAAGTTGGGCCATTTTATCATCATGCACTAATGAGCAACTCTCATAGGAATGAATGAGGCCCCGCCTCCCACGCTGTATCCAGTTCTTATTATACATCCATGGACGTACTCCCCCATATCCACCGTGACCACGCCCCCTGACCCCAGATCAGAGAGCAGCACGTCAGACTCCGACACCTTGGACAGCGTACGGAGACACCGTCACTGACCTGAGGAGCACAAAGAGGAAGGGGAGTCAACACACTGTAACAAAAAGGGCATCAAGACCAGGGTCTGAGCTCCTATGAAAGCAGTGAAATCATACATCTGTGTGGGTCGCTAATACATGACCAACAACCATTATTTTAATCACAAATAATGTATTTTTCAATGTAATGATTATTATTTACGTTAACGAGGTAAATAGGCTAAAAGAAAAACATGTTTCCCAAAAGAACTCTGCATCGTATTGTCTCTTGAATGACAATATGCCTGCACTTCTCCAAGGTGTATAAATATCACCCGTTATTTACGTTATTACCCGGCTTTTATTTTATTGTTTTAACGTTAGTTTCAAAGACCCCCATTCATCTCAGATTATAACTCGAACCCTGATCAAGTCTGTCCCTAATTGTGACATTTCATCTTGAACTTTGACTATTTTTTTAAGATGTTCTCTCTGGGTATCTCCTGGTCTTAAATGATTACAATCAGAATCAGAAAACCTTTATTAATCCCACAGCGGGGAAAATGTTGTGTTGTTTCCCCCAAATTGACGCAAATTGGTCAGAAATGTCATGAATTGCGGTGAACATTTTCATTTAGATGAGCAGGTAAAAATCCAATATGCAACATGAAATAAAAATCTTAATAAACAAGTGACTTACACAGAACATCCCAAACAAGTTGTCTCTTGACAAGGTAAATAATGTTATTTGACACTACTATCTCAGAAACAATATTGTTTGTTTTTTCCTTTTAATTTGAGATTTTTGTCTTGTACATTTTGGGGAATTGAAAAAAGTAATAAAAAGGGCATCAAGACTGTCCCTAGTTTTAAGATTTAAACTTTTCTCTAATATGAACTTTGACTACTTTTTAAAGATGTTCTGCCTGGTTTAAAATGATCAAAGAAAAAAGCTGTGTTTTTTCCCCCAAAATTGACGTAAATTGGTCAAAAATGTTATAAATTGTGGTGAATATTTTTGATTTAGATGAGCCGGTAAAAGTCAGATATCCAATATAAAAAAATAAAGCAAATATCTAATTAACTAAGTGACTTACACAGAACATCCCAAAAACGTTGTCTGTTGTCAAAAAAATGTTTTTGGACGATTTGACTGTTTTTGGGAGTTTTCTCTCAGAGACTTTCTGATTAATTCTTGCAAATGCTTGATGCTATTATCACAGAAAAAATATTGTATTTTTTAATTTCCTTTTAATTTTGAGATTTTCTATTGTAAATAAAGAATTTTAATATCAGAGAATCTAAATATGTATTTATTTAATATTTGCATATATTTTTGCATTATTGGATTTCTGATATTTTTATTTTTTATTTTATTTAACCAGATAAAAAGCATTGAGATAAAATCTCATTTACAATGCTGACCTGGCCAAGAAGGCAGCAACGTTACACATAACACAAACATATAAAATAACATAACTAAGAAAACAAAAGACGAAAAAGCAGTTACTACATTGTGCACATTAGGACAGTAAAAAAGGCACTACTTATTACTGCAAGAGCAGCTGGTGGTAAGGACTTCTGACAACTTCAACAAGTGCCCTCAGTTTGAGGCGTGATTGAAGGTCATTCCAAGACCAAGGACCATAATGAAAGAGACTCCTTTTTCCAGCCTCAGTCTGCACAGCAGGAACCTGGAACCGTATCCAGGCACTGGATCTGAGGTTGTAAGAGTCACAAACTGGAGCAAATCTGGCACATATGTACAGTGGAAGCTGACCTAAAATGGCTTTATACATTAATAAAAACCAATGCTGCATCCTACGCATAGTGAGTGAGGACCATCCAGTTAGGCTATACAGTGTGCAATGATGAGTCCTATAGGGTGCATTTGATATATATCGCAGTGCAGCATGGTAGAGTGGGTCAAGTTTGGCCAAAACAGTGGGACAGGCAAATCTATAAATGGTATCACCGTAGTCCAGCTGGGACAGGAATAAGCCAGAGACCAACCTTTTACGGGATGAAGTTGAAAAACAACATTTAAGTCTGTAAAGGAAGCCAAGAGTGAATTTCAATTTCTTTGTTAGAACTTCCATATGGTGTTTGAAGTTCAGATTACTGTCCAACCAAAAGCCAAGATATTTGTAGGTATCGACAAACTCAACAGAGACGCCATCAAGGGTGTCAATGGAGAGGCAAGAGGACGCTGACTTGGGAGCAAAAAGCATTGCTTTGGTATTTCTTACTGTTCAAAAGCAGTTTGGAATCAAGAAGTGCATGCTGCAGCGTGATAAAATCAGATTTTAAATTGGAAACGGCCATATCCAGAGAAGGAGCACATGAATATACAATAGTGTCATCAGCATACATATGATAGGTAGAAAATTGCATCTGATTACAAATATTGTTTACATATAATAAAAAGAGCAAAGGCCCCAAAATAGAGCCCTGTGGAACTCCCTTCTCCAAGGTGACAGGGTCAGAGACAGTGCTACCCAGCCTGACGCATTGAGTACGGTCGGTTAGATAACTCTGAAACCAGCAAATGGCATTATGACCGAAAAGAGACACCAACATAACATTAGACATAATGTGGTGATCTACAGTGTCAAATGCTTTGGCTAGGTCAATAAACAATGCAACACAAAGCAGCCTTAATATCGTCTAAGACTTTCAGACTGGCAGTCACAGTACTGTGCTTTGATCTGAATCCAGATTGCATAGGGTTAAGGATGTTGTGTGAATTTAAAAAAAGTTTTAGCTGAGTAGAAACTAGGGACTCAAGAATCTTTGATAACACAGATTGAGATAGGACGATAATTATTTAACTCAGTGGGATCGCCAGCTTTCAAGAGGGGCGATGCCAGAGCTTGCTTCCACACAGCTGGCAGTGTGTGAGAGGACAGGGAGAGATTAAAAACATCAGTTACTGGTTGTGCAATAATCTGAGCTGCAAAAGAACGGGTCGAGGCCGTCAGGCCCGGCAGACATTTTAGGATCAATTGAGTGCAAACCCTGTAAGACTTCAGAGACCGAGAAAGAAGCAAAATCAAAAACAGGGGAGCTCATCTCTTGACTAGGGCTGTGAGTACGACCATTTAGAGTCATGACTTTGCTCATCAAAAATGTGACCAGCCTTTTTGAAGTGAGCATTGAAAGCATTAGACATACCATCTGAATCTGAAATAAAATAATCACTGACCTTCAGTTTTTGTGGGAAACTAGAAACCTTCTTGTTCTGAAGTGATTTAATTGTTTTCCAGAACTTAGAATGGTCATTAAAACAATCAGTGGTTAAGCTCAGATAGTAATCAGTTTTAGATTTTTTAATAAGGGCTGAACATTTATTTCTGAGAACACGAAAAAGAAGCCAGTCATCACTAGTGTCATGGCCTGGCTCTTGGCCATAACAAAAAGCGTGGGAAGGACAAGAATACGTATATAAAAAGGTATTTATTTTGACAAAAAGGCAAAAACAAACATAAAGTAAGGCAAAAAAGAATAAGCGCCGCTGCCCTCCGAAGTCCGGTCCTCTGGCACACATATATGCACCCTCTCTTAGCGGACCCGAATTGTGATATACCACCTTTTTACCGCCATCCCCGTCTTCAGCAACCAGCCGCATCTTTAGCAACACAGATATCTGGGAAGCACACTTTAAAAAGATGGGCAGAGGGAGAAAGATTTATCAAAACGGTATGACAGGTAATATAAAACATCAGGGTCAACCTAACGCCTCCTTAGTGCCAAGGAGCACGCGACAGCGCGTCCGCAATAACATTGTCCGATCCCCTAATGTGCTTTACATCGAGATTGTAAGCCTGGAGAAACAAAGACCACCTTACCACAACGTCTCTGGATGTGACCAAGCCCACCGCAGGAGTAGCACCTCCGGTCGTTGGCACGCCCACAGTCACGAGCCATGTGGCCTGGTTTGTTGCAGTTGTAACACACATCCTCCGTTTGGTCACAATCCCTAGCCATATGTCCTTGATCTCCACACCGATAACAGAACATTTCCTTGCCACGTCCTCGACCCCTGCTGCCACTGCCGCCACGACCACCATCAAAGCCGCCACCACCACGACCACTCTGACCAGTGGAGCAATGCTTGGCCTTCTGGTTTCTACGCAACATAGTTTTGGCCATAGCACGTGTGATCACGCAGGAGGACGTGACCTCTGGCACCACTGTAGAGCTCTCCTCAAACCCAGAGTCAATCAGACCACCAGTCACTGAAAGTGCAGGGAGAACATCAGTCCAGACTCTGCTACCTGCCAAACCGTTGCCCAGAATAAAATGTATCCCCTCGATTGGCAAAGCTGGACGTACACCAACAGCTATTTCACCTTTAACAAGGTCACAGTCAATATGCACCTTATGAACAGGAATAGGAAGAACTTTTAATCCCATCCCCCAACTCAGAACTGTGTCACCTGTGTCACTTTCATCCGACAACGGCAAAACAGAGTCAACAATATAGGAGTCAAAAGCCCCTGTGTCCCGCAAGATTTTGATTGGAACTCTGACATTACTACCTACCAATGACACCAAGCCGTCTCGTATAAATGGAGTATAAGATGCCAAAACCTCAGATCCACATAAGTGGGATTTAAGCACATCGGCACCACAGCAGCTTTTCACAGGAGCAGCCAACGCAACAGGCCCAACAAAACATCTTCCTCCCTCCGATTTTGCTCTCAGCGCAGGACATTCTTCCTTCCAATGGCCTCTTTCACGACAGTAGTGGCAATCATCGTTATTAAACCCATCAGATTTGATCAAACTCGATTTCCTTGGATCCATCCCAACATCCTTCCCATTTCCTTCACAAACAGTTAGTGCCCCAGAGCGCCCTCCGAACCTGCTCTTATGAAGCAACACAAACTCATCAGCTGCCACCGCAGCTCCAGCCGCTGAGGTTACCTTGTGTTCTGTTATGTGAGTAGCAATCCTGTCAGGAAGAATATTTTTGAACTGTTCCAGAATCATGAGTTCACACAAATCGTCAAAAGAAGCGATTTCGAGAGCAGTTAACCAACGTTTAAAATGAACCGACAAATCCCTCGCCATCTCCACATAGGTTTGACCTTGTTTCTGCTCAAAGGACCTAAAACGCTGTCGATAGGCCTCTGGCACCAGTTCATATGCCCTAAGTACCGCCGATTTTATCTTACTATAGCTAGAGCTATCCTCAAAACATAGGGAGGAATATGCAGACTGTGCTTTTCCTGTGAGAACACACTGAAGCATCAGTGCGCAGTCTGCATCATGCCAATCTCTAGCCCTAGCTACACGTTCAAACAACAAAAAACGTGTCAGGATCACTTTCATTAAAGTGCGGCAGCAAGCGCAGGTTATTGATATCAAAACGATGAGACCTGGCCCCCTCACCGGACAACGCGCCATCTCCGAGAACAGACAGACGCTGTCCCTCCATCTCTATCTTGGCTTTCTCAGATTCCTGTCGTATGCGCTCCACTGTAATTTCCTTCTCAATTCCCAACGCATACTTCACTCTGTCATGTTCCCGGTCACGTTCATACTTCACTCTGTCATGTTCCAGCTGCAACAACAACATTTCCTTCTGCTGCTCAAAAGAAAGTGTACTAGCCTGAAAAAGAGGTTTTACCAAAACCCCCTCTTCCTTTGCAGCAAACACTCCCGTCTCACTTAACGTCACCACTATAGAGTCTCTAATCTTCTCTTTCATCCTTCTGTCACCGACAATAGTCACAGAGAAATGCTCAGCAATCAAGAGCAGCTGCTCTCTTGAAAAAGTGCCAAGAGACTCCTGAGACGGAGCTTCAATAAATGCCTCTACGTCCGCCATATTAAGTTAGCCTGAGCCCTCACCGGAAGGGAAAAAAACAAAAACAAAACAACCAACAAACAACAACAAAAAAAAAAAAAAAAACGGACCGACACCACAACGTTTGCTATGCGTCCAAAGTGGAACAACACACATTTTTTGATTGGAGTTTCCCCACTAACTGTTACCATCCCACTGACTGATCTCCTCCTTAGTGTTCATGCAGTTACTTGTGGTGGGTATTTATGCACTGGAGACCGCTGGCACAGCAAAGCGACTAGCAGGCTAGCAACACTACTGAGACCACGGCCATGCTCCCAAGCCGAAGCTTCAACCACTTTCTCCACAACACTACACACCCCGCTCAACAATCCCAAGGGGACTGCCGCTTAATCTGCCAGGGAAAACTCCGCACCGCTCCACATACAACGCACCCGTGTCAACGAGAGAAAACGAAAAAAACAAAGCCCCAAACAACGATCTGACATCTAATGTCCTTCCCACAATGAGCCGGAACAAAGAAACCGGCCGTACTGCACACGCGCTCCCAACAAACTTTATACACGCACACCAATTCCCAACACAAATCTTACCTATCCGTTGCTGTATCACAGATAAAAGAAGTGGACGAGCCGCCATTTGTCATGGCCTGGCTCTTGGCCATAACAAAAAGCGTGGGAAGGACAAGAATACGTATATAAAAAGGTATTTATTTTGGCAAAAAGGCAATGTGGCCAAAAAGTAAAGTAAAGTAAGGCAAAAAAGAATAAGCGCCGCTGCCCTCCGAAGTCCGGTCCTCTGGCGGGGGGGGGGAGATCGAGGCTCTGGCTCAGGCCTCTTAAATCTCCGGTGCGAGCTGTCAGGTGTCCTCAATCAGTGTGCCAGATGTCCTCAATCAGTTTGGGCACAAGCAGAGGAAGATCCTTAAAGGGCCAACACCCCACAGGAGGCCTCAAAGCAGGGATCGTCACACTAGTGTTAGACTTTCTAGCTAAAGACCATTGCTTATTGCGATCATGAATGAGATCAGATAATTATCTAGTAAACCATGGCGTGTTCCTATTCTTGACTCTGAATTTTCTAAGGGGGGCATGTCTATTAATAATCGATAAAAAGTGATCAATAAAAAATCGGACGGCAACATCGACAGATGGAATTAACGCTATGAAGTGCCATTTAACCTCCGCCAGATCGTGTAGGAAAGCCTGCTCAGAGAAGTGTTTGAAGCAGCACCTGAGCACAATAAGACCCTTGGCTTTGGGAAACTTAGTGCTCCTAACGCAAGCAATAGTGCAATGGTCACTGATATCATTAGGAAAAACACCAACAGACACATACTTATGAGCTGCATTTGTTAGAATGACATCTATAAGGGTATCGTTATTGGGTTTGGCAGGGTTTATTCTAGTGGGACTATCAATAAACTGAGTTAAATTCAAAGAATCACAAACCTGCTTAAACTGTGAAGATTTATCACTCAACCAGTCCCAATTTAAATCACCCAATAATATGATTTCAGAAGAAAACGTAGACAACAATTCAGTAAGGCTAGTAGTTGCATCCATGATGGCCGATGGAGGCCTATAACAGCCAATAACAGTGAGAGGAGCATTTGCTATAGTTATTTGGACAGCTAGCAACTCAAATTGCCTTGGAATTGAAATTGAGTGAAGGACTGAGCACTGTAGTTTCTCAGCAGTGTATATTGCAACACCACCAGCTCTGCCCTTACGATCCGTTCTGAATACATTATATCCATCAATGTGAATAACAGTGTCAGTGACAGACGGTTTTAACCAGGTTTCAGAAACTACAACAATATCAGGTTTAGCAACTAAAAACCAGGTCTTGAAAACATCTAATTTCGGCACTAGGCTTCTAGCATTAACATGCAGAAAACCCAATCCTTGCCTACAGCTAAACTCATTTGGAGTTGGCAAATGATGCAAGGAAGCAGAGAAACACTCAGGACCAGGGTTAATGTTAACGTTACCAGATAGGGCTGCACGGTTTTGAAAAAAACTGACATTGCGATTTCTTTCCCCCTGCGGTATATAATGCGTTTTTGTTTTTTTGTGACCAACTTTTTATTGTTGTTTTTTTTTTTTTTTGCCCTCACAAAAGGGATTTATACAGATACAAATTATATAGACAATACAAAAAGAAAAGACAAAGAAAATATAGGGAATCCCTTTCCCATGCCACCCCGTCCCTCCCTCTTCCCACCCATCTTGCCATTTCACAGAAAATCCTACCTGATGTTTTTTAGCAATCGTCAGAGTTCATCTATATATTATATATATTATAGCATAACAATTTATCCACATAAGATACATTCATACCTTTTTTTTTTATTATTGCGTTTTTTTTAACTATATTTAACCGGATGAAGGATTTTAGTCACGGACGTCTGGATCTTAACTGGTTGACTCATCATACCTTAAGTCATGATCTAACATGTCATGATAATGCAGGTTGCTTACCCTCAAATAAGGGGGTTCATCTGTGAATGAAGAAGAGTGGTGTCTAGAAGGGATCCAAGAGATTAAACGTATTACATTAAACTATAGGAAGCTTCATTATCACATTAGGGAATTAACATACGTGACAAAATAGGTCATTTAACTTTTTATTCCACAATTAAAACCTTTTTTGTACAAATAGCAGCAAAGTAGTGGACATCTTTTAAACAACATTATAAAAATAACCAGCTCCTTTATGCCGTGTTGAACCTTTCTCATATGGTGTAACACCGGCAAAGGCATCTGAAATAGTTTGTTGCTGTGCATGCAGACTCAGAGCCTGCATGTCACTCCACTCAAGGACCCCTGACATGAGAGCCGCGCAGGTTTTCCTTTTGTAGCAAGCAGCAAAATAATTGTAACATGACGTGTTTGAGTTAATTTACCTACTAAATATCGAACGCCCTAAATTGTTTTTAAAAAAAAAAAATAATTAATTAATTAAAAAATAAAATAAAAAACCGCACGTCCCTGCGGTGTGAATACCGCGCATGCGCATATCGCGGTTATCACCATGACACGGTATATCGTTCAGCCCTATTACCAGAGTAATAGCAGTAACAATATTAACAGTCTGGAAGATGATTTTTTTCAAATGGGCTCTGGACGCGTCGCTCCTCAGGGGGGCGAGGCTGCTCCGATCCTTTGATATTAGCGAGTCCAGAGTAAAAAGGGCTCAGGTGGATCCGCAGCTCAGGTGGATCCGCAGCTCCGGTGGATCCGCAGCTCCGGT